>JABFQC010004178.1:0-12996 GCA_022817085.1 Psilanteris sp. ZL-2020
ATATAAAATATCCATTTTAAAATATCATTATTTACTAATTAAAAAAATTGCGTAAAAAATAAAATCAATATAAGAAAAAAAAACACATGAATTGTTATTATTCATTTCTAAATGTAGTATTTATTGATGTATTAAATCTGGTATTAAAATTCAGTCATGACCATTACAATATTTATATTAAATTATCTTTATTTAATAATTATATTTTTTTGCAGCTAAAAATAAAAGATTTGCTCTAAATATTGATTAATTTCATATTAAAAATGCAATCAAAATTAACGATGATAGAAAGCAATAGTTTTGAATTGTGAAAAATATGTTTTGCCAAACTAGTAAGGAGTGTTATTTTTACTGATTAATGAGTAAAATTTGACATTGGTAAATAAATAATAAAACAGTGCAATTCAATAATTTAATTTTATAATATTTATATGAGTAATGTATGCGATTTAATTTACAGTATATTTGTATTTAATTTAATTTATATAAATTAAATAACAGTTAAACAATTTAATGTATTTTAAATTTTCTAAATACAAATTAAAAATAATGGTAGCTGTAATTAAAATTGTTTATAATTGAATATACATAATGTTAACTAATTCGATCAATGACAGCTTTTTGTAGCAAGAAGTCATTTACTTAATCAACTGTAATTTAGAGGTCTGGGACGAGAAATTTTTAACATAACAAATATACGAAGAGAGAAGTATTATATTAAATAAGCAAGAAAAATGAACGTATATATTTTGAATCTTAAAATATTTTTTTATAATATATAATAAATATTTTAAACATATATCATGTTTACTGAATTGTTCTTATTGTAATACTATTTTAACATATACACGTTCAGTTTTATAAATTATAGTAAACGTATTAAGTTTTAATAACATATGTTTATTGAATATATTTATATTAAATACATTAAATATATTATTATTATAGTTTGGATGCATCTGAAAAATATAATTCGTTTTTAAATTTGAGTACATGTATAATAACATGGACAAAATATAAATATATATATAATCGCCAAACAGCTTATTTCTGCCAGTAGTGCTTGCAATAAAAGAAATATTAACGACACAAAAATATAGTAATATACTCTTTTGGTTTAAAATTATAAAATAAAATAATAATAAAACAGTATTTCTATATATTAATAGTATTTTGTATATTATTAAAGATATACATTTTGAATTTTTCATATTCTATATTATATATAGAATATCCATGCTTCTTAATTATTGATGTTGTCAGCTCTAAACTGTTTTAAAAATAATAAAACACAATATTATAAATAATGCCATTCAAACTATTATTATATAATGATATTATGTACTATTTTTCTTGCTAAGAATTTTAAATATGAATGTATAAATTTACTATATGATGATATTACTATATAATGAAGTTGTTTTATATGATATGAAAAAAACATTATATGTATTAATAGATGAAAAAACTATAAACTAATATATATTTATAAACAAAAATTTTAATTCATAAATAATCATAAAGTCACAATATACTCTGTAGTTTAAGTACAATTTCATTATATAAGTTTAAACTATATATTTAAGGCTTGAACTATGTCGTGTTATTAAAATGTTAGTGTATATTTAATTTAATTTGTAATACCTTTAGTTAATTTATGATTACTGTCAGTACTGTTTTCATTTAATGTGTTAATAAATTGGATTTATTGTAAGGTTGTATTTGATTCTGTAATTACATTTATAGGAAATTTAACTATCGTCTTTAATTTTTAAGAGAATTTCTTTATTATTTAGTTCTTGTATCAAAAAATTGCACATGTTGTTTGGGAATTTTATTTATACATGTAGTGACAAATATGGTAAAGTTGCTTGTATGTCTTTTGTGTGTTTTTATTCTTCTTTTCATGTTCATTTAATCTTAATTCTATATAATTTTCAATAAATTAATCGAGATTCGAGTTATTTATTAAAGTCTTTCTAACTAAATTAATATTTTCTTTACGATAACTTCTCTTAAATTTATTGCTTTATTCACTATATTATAAATCACAGCTATCTTTTTGTTTATGTTGCGAAGTGAAGGTAATTTAAAAAATTCTCCATCTGACCATATAATCTTTCTAATAGCCAATATCTCTTATATAAAATATGAATTATAAACAAAATTCTTATAATAAGTATGTATTGAATTAAATTTTATTGTTAATACAATTTTTCTAGATCTGTGACAAAACAGATTAACTTAATTTTTTAATCTTATAAAAACTTAATAATTTCAAATAAATTTAAAACTAATTAAATTAATAAAAACAGTCCATTATTTTATATAAACAAAATACAAAAACTAATAAAAATATGTTTCAACTTCATTTAATAATTAAATTGTCAGAAATTAAAAAATCAATTTAGATAGCACTTATTTGATTTTTTGTTTTTTGTAATAATTAATTTAAATATTTTGCTATTTTGTTTATTAAGTTTTTATACTTTACAAGTGTTGAAGACGGAGATTCGTTTATTTATTGAAATTTATGAAATAACTTTTTCTTGTGAAATTACTAATTGTAAGCATTCATTGAGTGTACTTTTCTCTAATTAAAGGTTATAAATTATTCATATCACAGTTTATTTAGAGTTAGTAAATTATGTTTACGAATTATGTAAGTTATTAAAATATAAATATGATAAAGGTTTCAACACTTTTAATCTTTTGACCGTTCATAAAGACGATATAGTGTAATTTATATTTATATATATACTTTATATATAAAATCAAAAACGAAAAGTAGTAAACAATCATTATTATAAATTATACTCATATGTTTCATACGTATTCAATTAATTTCCTATTAAATTGAATATTATTTAATAATTTCATATTTTTCGTAAATTATTAATATAACTGTATTAATTAAAACTATAACTTTTAATGTGTTAATAATGTATATATAAACATCTTGCGTCACATTTTAATTTTCAAATTTTATACAACAACACATAATTGTCATTAATAATTTAAAGATTGTATGATTTCATAATATAAAAATACTTCTAATTTTCTGTTAATTATGATGCAATTCACTTAAAACCGTCTATTCCTCGTAAATAATTTACGCATTCAATCTGCGTAGTCGATTATTAAATAATTATATATGTAATATTCAATATTTAATATTAGCATAATTTATAAAAATAAGATGAGTATTTTTTAGAATAATTTTTACATTGTAATAAGTAATACTTTTTGTCATACGAATAATTACAATTTTGTCTCTACTGCTCAATCCAGTCAAGCAGAATATCTTCAATTAAATTAACAGATTAAAATTAATTAGATTTCTATTAATTGATATTAAAATAAATTTGATTGGTTCTTAATTATTAAATATTCAATATGTTAATTTAATTTTACCAGGATTGTCAAATTATTATATAATATAATACATTAAATTTATCAAATTAAATATTGTTAATTTTGAATAAATTAATTGCACCTGTGAAGTCAATTAGTTTCTTTAAGTTGAATTAATAAGCAAAGTTATTCAAATTAATAATGAATAATCTAGTCAATTTAGTAAATAATTTATATAATGGCTCGTTGTGCGGTTAGAGTAAATAATAGTTCTGAAAAAATATTCTTACTTTTCGGTGAGTTGATTATTTGAGTTGAGGCGGTGATGGTGTTAATATGCAAGTTTCTGGATGGAAATATTCAATACACTGTATTCTTAAAACGAATATTTATTTAAATTCAATTTTACGTTTACAAATATCTAAATCAATACTAATTGCGACATTTGTATGAATTTTAAGCCTAGGTACGCTATGGTGTGTGTGAATTTGCAAACGTGTCAATCGACGATCTAATCACGCACCGCAATTTTCAGCACTATAACAGAAACAATTGTTGTACAACTACTGCAACTAACAGCAAAATTCGAATGTCTCACTATTCACTGTTTATATATGGTACATTAAAACATAAAAAAAATACAATAGGTGGTATGATTATATCTGACGCAAATAAAATCTATTTCAAGTCATTAAATATAGATTAAATATATAGTCATTAAATATAATTAATTAGTTTAATTTATCTAAGATAAATTATCATTGGATAATCAACACCAGATTGAACAGTGTAAACGAAATAATAACAAAAACATAAGTGATAAAGTGTACCTCATTAATTAGCAACATTAATTAGTTGACTAATTCATTATATTAAACGACAATAAATTAAATTATATTTCTTAACTGATACGCATTGACAAATGTTAGGCATTGGAAATTCCATTTTGCACAACGTTTGAATAATATTATAAACACACAGAGAGATTAAGGTAATAATAAAAGAAAATAAAAAATAAAAAAATAAAAAATAAGATAGAATCATTAGAACTCTATTAATCTGTGCAGCTGGTTCCCATTCGTATTTCTCACTTTTTTATGTTAAATTACTCTACTTATAATTTTTTTTTGAGAACAACTGATTTATGTAGACGGTATATACAAGAAGTTTGGATATTGAAGTAATATATAGGGTATACATTTTTGGATAAAAAGGTTCTGTCTTCTTATATTTTAGTTTTTCACAATTTACAATTCATATTTTTTTTTTAGATTCATTTATGAGGTGATCCTACAATGGTGAAAATTAGAGGAAAAGATGATTACTGGAAAAATGTATCATGTATCATTTTATTTTCTTATCTCAGCTTTAAAATTGACATTGGTTATAACAGGGATGGGTTATCCTTTGATCTGCTAAATATGAGATTAGGAAATAAAAATTTATATGGACATATCGATCACTATGTAAATGGGTATGAGTTATTAGATTGCTAAAATATAAGTAAAAAGTATAAGATTGCTTAAAGTATCTCTATAGCTAAGTATCTGACAGCACCCCCATCTTTGCAAACTTTGATAAAAAGATAAAAATGATATACAAAAAATGTGTAAATTTCGTAATGTAGTCAAAATTTGCAAAGGTCAGTGGGATTGTTGAGTTTATTAGACTTGTACTGTATTGGTGGATATTAGGTATTCTATAGTCATAGAGATAATCGGATTTATGATCAACAAGTAGATCATTTTACAAAAATTCTAAGGTAACCTTAGGTGATTTTCTACATTTCTGATGTGGAGTTCAGATGTGCAAGTGGAGTTTGACCAGATTTAAGCAAGAATTTTAGGATGACTTAAAGTGATCAGAGGTTAATTTCTTGCAAACAAATATAGATCCAACACTGGTTAGTGGTTTTTATCTGCGGATTGTGTGCGATTCTTATCCTGCAGAGATATAGAATGTGCCACGTACAGAAATATTTTGTTGAGACAAACAAATTTTGTTTGATTCAACGAAACAGTTTTGTTGTTATTTAAGCAAAGAAATGGTTTTGTTAAATCAACAAAATATATGCAACTTCTGTTAAACTTTTGACTCATCCTTTTAGTTGAATGAAAATAATGATTTGGTTAAAGCTTTAATTGTTTTAATAAAAATATATGTACTTATATATAATATTTTATTGTACTTGTATAATATATACAAATTAACAAAATTACTTAGTTTGATGCTATTATATCGTTTCTGTGCGAAATTTTATATATAGGGTAAAAGATAATTTTTAAGTGCAAATGCGAGAAATATTTTAAACTATAGTTTATAGAACTATTTTTGTTATATAATTCAATTCGTATACAATAATTGATAAATTACTATTATTAAATTATCTTGGACTTTTAAGCGACAAACTATAAAATTTGGTCTTTTTAGCAGAAGAATTTACGTTTTTTACGTAGAAATTTACTGCTTTATCTGAAAATATTACTGCTAAACATAGTGAATTCCACGGTTTTTCGCTTAAAAGTTCAAGCTACTATTAGAGTAGTAAATTTTCATACATATTTTTTCTCAGTGCAATAATTGTTAAGTTAATTAATAAAATTGTAATTCTCTTCTTTGAAATTTATTAAATATACCTATTGATATCGATTATAAATTAAAGTAAAATTATATATGTTGTATAAACAGTTCAAAAAATAACGAAAAATATATGTATCCATGTATAATAACATTAGTTATCAAATTGTTTAAAAAATATTTTGTGGTTTATTACATTTTTAATTTGGTTTTCACAACTACCGTGAACCATGTTAATATTATTTTTATTTTCAGATGAGAAATTCAATTTTTGTGCCAAAATTAAAAAGCTTAAATGAACAAAGAAATGAATAATGACTAAATTCCAAAACCATGATTATAAATTAAATGATTATGTCAATTATTAATAATACACAGAATAAGGTAATAATTTGTGAATAATTTTTATTGACAATTATGATTTGTACATTAAATTGAATATTAATAAATTATTTTTGAAAGTGCTGCAACCATTGATTGTAAAGTGGACACATAGGTTTGCCAATCCTAGAAGAAATTTATGACTTTCGCTACACTTTTCTTTTAAGGAAGTTACTTATCTTTATAACATACTATAATATTATATAAAATTTGTCCAGATAGAAGGTCCTCTTAGTAGAATTTTTATTAATAGTCGGGCGGGGAAAATCACGCTATTAGTGCGTTCGAAATGAGGTTGGGGATACAATTATCTATGTAAAGACTGTTTGTTTCTTAACAAAGAGCGTTATTTACGTAAGGATAAAAATTAATTTTGTTTAAAAAACAGAATGCTTTAATATTTTATTACTTAATAAATTAAAAATATTATATTTTTTTCAGTACCATTCATTTTTATTTCAGAAATGGAATATAATAGATAATTAATGTAAACACTTTTTTGTAAAACTACGTCATAACAAAAAATAACCTTCAGAAATTGGATTTTAAAAACAAATATATATATATATATATATATATGTTAACGACCTAATATCCCGAAAGTGACATCAATCGACGGATTCCTGAAATTAGTCGAAATGATAAGGACACTTCACGACGACCGATCTCAATACACCTGTAATTATATAAACAAAGACACTTGTTATTTTCATCGTTTTTCAACTTTTAGAAACTTAAACAGCGCTTCGAATGAATGTATATTTAATTACATAGAAACACAGATAACGCTAAGTCAAACTGTTGCTCGCATTTAAGACCACTCGGTAAGCGCATCGAAGTGCGACAATGAGCGCAACTAGCACATCGGCATAAGTGCACCCGCCGTCTACACTTACGGATAGACTCATCACTAGTGATCAATCTCTTCCACTGCAAGCGAGACAATACAAGTTCGATATATTTCGCTACAGACAATACATTAAATTGAAAATTAAAACATTTTGTGTGAACAGTTTCCTATGTTGCTATAAAAAACATTATTTATAAATTAGTAGTTTAAGTAAATTAAAAAATAATCGGGAATTAATTAATATATATAATTTTTATGACAATTTGTTTGATGCATAGATAAACTTAAAATACATAATCATTTCTATTTCAAGGAATTATAATATTGTATACGAAGAGAAAAGAAAGCAACAGAAAATGTTAATGTATTTAACAATAACGTAAAGACAAGTATGGGACAGATGTTTTAATAGTAATAATGGTGATTAAAAATTGAATTTATCAGAACGAGTTATATTTAATGTATATAGTGCTGTAATTTTTTTTGTCTATTCTGTTGAATTATTGCCAACATTATCATTCCAGTATTTACAAGCGCAGTAACAATGACGAATTCTAGAAATAACGGTACCCATTAGAGCCAGTTTAAAATAATATAATTTAATATAATTATAATAATAATAATAAGAAGAAGAAGAAGAAAAAGAAGAAAGTGTAATTTTTGTGTTAAATAATAATTTAATAAATACAATAAAATTATTTAAAAATATACCATTCAAATTTAGTGGTTTAAAACGACCATTAGGAACAAAAAACACTAATAATAGTATTTTTTTTGTTATGAGATTTTTATATTTTCAATTGTTCTTATTGGCTGAATTATTTATTTATTTATTAACAAAAATTAATTTCGAATGGCTTTATTTGACGAAATGCTAGTGAATATGTACATATAATAACAATGATGAATAGTATTATATTTTTAAAAGCTCTGAAGAGGACAACAATTAGTTGACAAAACGTCAGTAAATATAATTTATATAACAAGAATTGAAAAATATAAAAGTCTCATTACAAAAAAAGAATATTATTATTAGTGTTTTTTGTTCCCAATGGTCGTTTTAAACCACTAAATTTTAATGATAATTATTTTAACAAAGAACAAGTTTTGAGCATATTAATAATTTTAATTAAAAATATACGTTAGAAATTAGCTTCTACAAAATTTATACAATGCAAAGTACACAGTGGTTGACAAATTTAAGAACTGGGTTTAGTTATTGACACCACCTGTAAAATGGATTATCCATCATTCTCACTTCAATTCAAATAATATTCACTGTGCCATTGACAATAACTAGGTACCTTACCTTATAGGTTTAAACAATTAATAATATTTAGAATTTTAATCAATTTTCCTAAAATTTCCGACTAAGGAATATCATTCATATAAATTTTGTAATAATAAAAAATGTTACCATTCTTTATCTTACCAAAATTTATTATTATATACCTATTATTCTAAAAGTAAAATATTAAGTTTATATTATAAATATATATTTAAAATATTACATGATTTTTCTTACGTATTAATATTTTGGAGTTATGAAAAATGTATTATTAAAATTCATTTATTTTTTTGCATAGTACAAAAAGCCTGTCCACGTATGCATCTGAATACACAGCTGTATTTGTGGTTTTGGTTGCGTTTTCAAGGGGCTAAACAATTATTGAATTTTTAGCGATTTTTTAAATTAATTTAGAATTACGGGGATTCCACAAATATAACAACGTTATTATGGAACTGCAAGTATGAAAAGTATATTCTTATACGGGGTATGTCCATAGTTTTTAAGGTGCACATATGGAATTCTGTTTTTTTCCATCAATTAACATGAATATCTTCATATCATGACAATGCTAAATTATAAATTTAATGTACGTCAACTATAAATCATGCAAATAAAATTAAAACAAACATTTAATCACTTGAGAATAGATAAATTTCCATGCGTTTGAATACATATAATGGAAAAATTATATTTTTCAATTTGTATTATTTTGATGCTTCTCACTGATTAAAGCAATTGGATCCAATTATTAATCATTAGTTGAAATCGGTTACAATTTCAAATGTAAGTCTTTTATAATGTAACACTGCACGGCTAACAATGTTCATAATATCTCTTACAATTCCATTTTTTCAGTATTATGCGCAGTTATTTCAATTTGAAGAATGTTTACAGAATTCTTTTTGATTCACATGTTTTACAATCAGAAAATGTAATTACGTTTTTAATCAACATTTTTATTCAACTTCGTTTACCTACAGGGAAAAAATAATCTATGAAAGTATATTATAACATAAAGCAAATGTACCTTACATTGTCAAAACTTTCAATTTTTCTTGCAAATTATAGTAAAATGTACCATAAACAAGACGAAAATATTATCTTTTTGGTACATTACTAAACAATTCACATTAGTTATAGGTATATCTATCATTAATATGGATTTTTGTAAAGTATGGAATTTGACATTGACCTATAAAACTATATAAGATTATTTAACAACAGGTTTGGACATTTTGTTTACCATTTAAACCAATGCTATTGTTTACAGTTTACATATACGCATCGTTTAGGGACAATCCCCAAACAAATGTGTATGTTTAACGGTAGTTTTGGGGATAGACTAGTAAAGTACGGTGCTGGGGCCCTCCAGATGGCTAGATTTTTACATACACGTAGAAAAAAGTTATATTAAATATTACTATAACTCTGGCGTTCCAAGGATATTGAAACAAAAACAATGCAAAATTACTATACTATACTAAAGTAATTTTTGTAATACCATACAGTACTTTTTACTGTAAGATATTGTAAAAATTGTTATAAAATTTTTGCACAGTACAATATCATATAAGAAAATTTACTATACCTTGTAAGAAAATTAACTATATCATATAAGAAAGTTTGCTATAAAAAAGGTATAGTCATTTCCGTAACATTCATTGAGATATCCTCAGAATGCTAGAAGTATAGCAATTTACGATATATCTTTTTTCTACGTGTAAGGAGTGGAGGGTTATGGGGCGGAGATTTTGTTGTTCTGAGACCACATCATTGTTCTGAGAACGCCCGAAGGGTGTCCGATGGTGCTCAGCCATATTTGCGTAAAAACATTCTCTTCACCCCCGTAACTAGGTACCTAGAAAGGGCGGAAAAGGCCCCCCCAAACCTGTCGTTCTAGAAATCTACATATACATATAGATTGAGATCGCATAAATCCAGCAACAGTGTAAAATAACTGAAAAATACCCTAAAACCACGACTACGTATATTAGTTTCAGTATAGTTTCAGTACGTATTTCAGTATAGTTTCAGGGACGGGCTTCAAAACTACCAAAAGTCAATTCGTATATAGAATGTATTTTCAAGGTCTCGCCCATACGATACCGTGTTGGGGACTCTAAGGAACTCGTGTTTTGAGTTTGGCTAGATTCATCACTTTGTGAGGGTGGCTGAAGGCCGATATGCTTCGTCATACCTGAAAAATAAAATTGAAATTTTACTATAAAATAAACAACACTGACTCTGGAAGGAACAAACTTCAAATTGGTCTAATAAATTATGGTCAAATAGTGACATAAACATAGTATTTTATTTCTTGTTTATGCTACTATTTTACCATAATTTCTGAGATAAATTTGAAGTTTGTTCCTTCCAGGAAAAGTTTTCTTTATTTTATAATAAAATTTCAGTTATATGTTTCTCCGTGTACACGCAGAACATTTTGTTGATTCAATCAAAAGTTTGTTAAATTTACAAAATATTTGGTACATTCAACCATATTTTAGCTAAATGAATAAAATTATGGTTGAATCATCAAAACAATTCTCTGCCACTTTTGGGCACTCTAACTACGGGTGTGCAAAATTTTACACTGTTGCCAGATTTATGCGTCCTCATAAAAACCATTCGCACTATGTGTATATATATTTATAATTAAATTTAAATATATTTTTTACTTGTACAAAAATTTACAAAAAGAGGAAATTTTAAAGAAAATTTTGATTGCATAATGGATAATTTTTACAGATTATAACCTACCTTTTCTTTCACCAATAAAGTCTGATATTGGACAATAATTATTTTAATCAATTACATGAACTGTTACTTCAATATAAATAGATCATTTTCGTTATTATTCCATTTATAAAGTTCATTTATGAAGGACCCTCCCATTTAGCAGATCCTGAAATAATATAAGATTAGTGTATTATATATCGTGTATTATATATAGTATTATATATAGGTAAGTTTTATTAGAATATTTATTTGTTTTATTATAATATTAAATATTATAGTATGTTTTTTCTTTTTCAGATTCTAAATTCTTGGGATGTAATTTGATTATTTTATAATATAATTGTTTGGTCGAAGTATATTTAACATAATCAATGTTAATTATTTAATTTTTATCATATGCGTTTTAATTTTCTCATTATCCACGATTTAGTACAGTTTTAATTTGTTTCACTTGAAATGCCAGTTATATATTCTTTTTTTAATTTACCATTACTATCTTCAGTTCTTTGATTCTATTTGTCAAGGACACCGTTAATAAGCTTAATATTATTATGATTTACTTAAGAATAGAAATTAAAAATTATTATCTGGGAGGGTTTCTCTGTTTAGGCAGAGGTGTATAATTATTTGTAAATATATACGTTTGGATATAGCGAATGAATTCGTATTTCCTATTTATTTTAAATTTTGTATTGATATTCAAATATTCAGACAATTGCAGAATTAAGTATATTTTAGTTTAAGACATTATAATTAATTACATTTTTAATTTAATTTTTTTTTTAATTTTTAATTAATTTCATGAAAGGTTATATTAATTTCGTATTCGATATCATTCATTTCGAGACGCATTTTAATCGCACTCTATATATTGTTATTATAATGCACAAATAACACACATAGATTATTCAGTCGATAGCCGAGCAGTAAATGATTACATCCAAATGAATCTCATTATTATCGAAAGTCAAATTATTGAAAGCTCAACTTTAATAATCTGTCATGATGATATTATTTATATAATGTATGTGTTTATATAAAAGTCAATTCATAAGTTTATTGTACAAATTTATGTATTGAAACTGTAAGATCTTTAAAAAAAACTTACAGTAATTACTTAAACTTACTTTTAATTAAAAACTCATTTTAATATTAAACAAATAAATATAAAAATTTCAAAATTTAAAATACAGATTTTTTTACATAAACATAATTTATCAATGTATAATAATTTATTCCCGATATAGAATTTAATGATTATAATTTCTAAACACCGGAACACTAAGTAGAAACTAAAAATTACATAAATTAGAATTACTGGCTAATATTATTATTCGCAAATCTTAAGGAGCGTATTATTTTAATATTTTTAGTATTTTTTAAAATACACTTTAAAACGTATTCTAAATTCAATAACTTATATTAAAATAAAAATATAATTTAAACATTATTTCTGTACAGAAGTTTGAGTAAAATGAGATTTAAAATTTTAAAACAAAATAAAAAATGTGCCTATAACTTTGTCAAATAAAATACTAGTTATGCACTATATAGGCAACACTCTTCATAAATTATTGTTTTTATTTCATTGCCAAAATCTATAAATAATAATCGTAACGTCGATGAATTTGGCACAAATGTTGTGCAGATTAATTTGACTTATCTAGAATTTTCCTTATCATATTCACCAGCTGAAACTGCGAATATAGTTCATGTTATCAGAAATATGTCTTTCATCGTTGCGTGTGTCATAAATAGGGACAATTGCTGTGCAATCTATTCAGAATAGGTATTAATTTTATAC
>JABFQC010004179.1:0-12995 GCA_022817085.1 Psilanteris sp. ZL-2020
GAATAGTTTATTAAATATATATATATTACAAAATTAATACATTTGTTTAATTTTCCTACTACATGGTAATGTAAAATGTGCCTATATTTCAAGTACAAAATATTTTCATATCATTATATATAACCGTACACGTAATTTATAAAGTTTATAAAAATATCTACACTTTTACAAAAGTAGTATATAATATTTAATTTGAAGGATAATCCTCCATTTAAAAAATTAATAAATAAAAATATTATAAATCTACAATAAGTGGATTTTATTTTTAAAAATTATAAATACTTACAATTAATATATAAGAATAATTATTCATTGTACCGAGCAAATTTACTTTTACAGATTTTTATTATTTTTATTCAGTATTATAAAAATATTATTTATATATACATATTAAAGAATAATTAATAATCTCATAAGAGTCAGCAAGATTAATTGAAGACTATTTACATGTCTTATTTTCATAAATAACGTTTATAAATAAATAAAATTATAATTTCCATTTATATCTGTATTTTCGCAAAAATAATGTAACAATTTTTTATCAGCTAGAAAAATATTTATATATACAATCACTGATATCGTCCCAGTTACTCTCGTAAAAAATATAAACAATAACTTTGTATTTTTTATTATGATTATAAATGGTGCACAATAATTTGATTTTGTTTTGCTGTGCCATTGATAGAAGTCGTTTCCATAGAACATGTTTGATTTTTCTTTCCTAATTTATTGAGCGTGTCGATCGATCTCTTCTCAAATTCAGCTAATTGTTTTTGGTTAAATTTTAATGCCTTATCTGTGTGGTTGTTTAGTATCTTGTTCATAAATCCATGCAATCCTGGTATTCGTGCCGTGTAATGGAAAAAAAACCTAAATTATAATACTTTAATTATTATCAATTGCAGTTCAATGACATCCAATTAAAATTACCGTTAATCAGTTTATTTTGTAATTGAGTACATTAAATCATTAAACCAGCCATGAATAAATATAATCTTCTGTTTTTTTCAATATTCCAGTATATGCATTATTAAATTATAATTAGCATGTGGATGAATGCACAATATTATATAGGTACATATAATATATTATATTGCCATACTCCTTGCCAATTTTTTTAATGATTTTGACATTTAAAGGAAAATTGTTTATACGTATTAAGGAAATGATAATTCATTTATTATGCTAATCGCACTTTTATTTGATTATATTTTGGTTTAGAAATGTCTATTTATTAGACATTACACAGATATTAGAATATTATTTTATTCGATTTCTTTTAATTAAATGAAATTGGAAATAATAGAAAGAAGTGAAAATAAGAATTTATTTCAGCTGATTTATTAAAGTAATTACTTAATGTTTGTTAAGCGTTTATGACCTGATTTAAAATTTTGATATATATATATACAATTATACATTAGTGATAATGAATATAAATTAAAATAATTACTTTTAATAATTACTTAGAGTAAATTTTATTACAAAATACAAATTATGATTATGAGTATTTGAGATAAACTACATCCCTAACTATAATATAAGCACGGTTATATAACTTATATAGTTTTAACTATACTGCTAGAAAAAAGTGTCTTAAATGAAACATTTTTAAGACACAAAGTAACTTATTTAAGTCACTAGCCGTCTTGATACATGATATTGTGCATTTGATCATATTTTCGCTTCTTTGTTTTATTTTATAGTAAATTTTCATAGATTATTTTGCTCCGTATATATTTTAATATACTTACTTTAAACAATTATATCTTATCCAATTACTATAAGACAATGAATTATAAAGTCTTGGCATGTGTAGATCCATAAGATCAGTTAAGTATAAGAAGGTTGTTTCATACGTGGACCCGGGGAAATAATAAGCCATTCCTTCTAGAATACACCTCATCATATGCTCTGATTGTGGAGTAATTTCCCGAAAATTTGGCTTCACCCAAAGGTACAAAAAGTCCCTACATCTTTGCCTAATTTCATCTAACGTACCACGACAAAAATTGAACCTGTGTAAAAGGTAAATTAATTAATTATTAAATTTTGAAACACAGATATTGTGTAATATATAATACGAACTATCTAAATTTGAATCATTAAACCTCACTAAAAATCAGCTAATATTCACTGTTTGAACAGTTATAAGTATAACACTGGTATACTTATTCAGTGAGTTTTTACTGATTCAAATTTAGAGAGAAGGACAATCAGATAATATACGACAAATTTTAATTGTGATTACAATAAAGTGTATTATAATGCATTGTGAGTTGATTGTTTTTTTATAAATTTAACCGCGTAAATTGTAATTTCAATGGAATACAAATTTTCGTTTATTTTAGAAAAATCGTGATATTAAATAAACATACTCATCGTCGATTCCAAGCAAGTACCCAAGACCCTTCCAGGTGTGACAAAATGCTTCAAAATCTTCTTCTCTAGCGTTATGTATTCCAAAAGCGTGAGGATATAGCAATGCCAATCCGAAGAAACTGAATTGTGTGGAACTCATTTCTCCTTGATTTAAACTTTGGATATTTAATTTTGAATTAATATCCGGTACAGCGTAAGGGCATTGACCTGGAGCCGGCGCTGGACAGGTTGCGCGTAAATCATCCCGAAGCATTTCCACTGCAGGACACATAGGATTTTTTATTTCCACAGCTCGGTGGATCTCATCTAAGGTCATATTGGATATTCGTGTTCTGACGTTGCAGTGCAATTTTCTGACAGCCTGTATGTCTTTGTACGCCGCAGTTCCTGGTTCCCAGGGATTTTCGGTGTACCAGTTTCGCACACGACTTCCGGTTGATAAATATCTGAAAAATTTTTGTATTTGAAACATTAAAATATATGTAATAAACAAAACATTATATAAAGAGAGAGATACACTGCTAAAAACAATACACGTGTCTTATTTAAGAGGCCTAAGTGTTTTAATCTAATCCACAATAGTTTGTATTAAGACTTATATGAGTCACTTTGCGTCTTAAAATCGTGACATCTAAGACACTTTTTTAGCAGTGTACACATCTTGAAAAATGTTCAATTAACAATTATTGAATGTTCAGTAAATATTATTAAAAACACAGTAACTCACTAACAAAACAAAAATTCTGTCAGAAATTACCGAACTTTTACTGAAATATTGAAGAATTTTCGGTATATATTTACAAACATTCATCAATGTTTACTCAAAAGTTCGGTAATTTCTAACTGAAATTTCGTTTTGTCCGTGAGTTATTGTGTTTTTAATAATATTTTCTGAAATTTCAGTTATTTTTATAGAAACATTTTTCTGCGTGTAAGTAAAAATTTCTTCTATTTTTTATTTTAGTTACACTGAAAAAATGTTCGTACAATTCTTCTTATACTGTATTATAATACGAGCACTGCAAAAAATAATGTTTTCACTGAACATAAAAATCTGTTGATCCAACAGATTTTCCAATTTAGGATAATATTTATTTCTATGTTAATATAAGCATGTTGTTATAACATATAATGTGAGTGGTAAGATTAAGTTAATATAATGAGTTAGTTTATTATTAATTATATATAGTCAATTAAACAGAATAAATATATTATTTTATTAATAATTGTTTAAATTATATTTATTAATTTAATTTATAAATTATTTTAATAAATTTATGAAATAAAAGTCATAAATCTATTAAATAAAATTACTATTAAATTTATTTATTTATGTTTAGAACAACTTGCTAATCCTTTGATTTTTAATAATAGTTATATAAAATGTATTTGATTTTTTTCATCATTAAAATTTTATTTGAAATACCCTTAAAATTTACTAACTAATTTAAAAATGTCTTAATTTGTTTATGACAAATACATCTACGATTAAAAAAAATAAATATACATAAAATAAATTAATTTAAATATTAATATTAACACAAATATTTTATTCAGCATTTGTCAAATGTTGCTTAAACAGCATTACGCTGTTGAATCAACATGAAATGGATAACAGTTTTTTCAATGTTCGTTCAATGGTTTCATTTTTTCCCGTGAGGACAAACGCTTTCCTTTTAAAATTATTACAATACAGTATGCTAATAATCTACGCAGAAATATCCTGGCGCATCTTCATATGATTGCGCGGTAGTTTACCGCGCATATAATTAATATACTGTATTAGAATAATTTTAAGACGAGTGCATTTTTCCTCGCATTATAATACAGTATAATAAAAATTATCCAAACTTTTTTTTCTCAGTGCAGTAATTTAAGAAGCACGTTGTAAACGAAAATTCAACAACTATTTTGGAAAAGGAAAATATATTATAGAGAAAAATACCAAGAAAATATCTAATATATATAATTCTTCCCGTCATATCTACATGCATTATACGCACCGTTTAAAACTCGTGTAAGGGGTGCTCGAGCCTTTAGTAATTATCAGAGGCTCCAATCCATGGTCAAACGAAAACATTGTAAATAATGACAACAATGAGGCATAACTGATTCCAAAAAGGTGATCTCTGGCGAACTTCTGACCCCTCAAAAATTTGTCTAGGTCAAGCCAATCTGGTCTCTCCGTTGGACTTCTACCACAATCACCGTAATAAAAGGTGCCGAGAGATATGTTAATTAGATTTGGTGTCAAAGCTGGCAGGACGACTGTAAGCATTTGCTCGATAAATTGTCGTTGTTGTCCCTCTGTCATTTCGTTCCAACCTACATCATCGAAATTGAATTTTCCGTCCATTCCATACATTTTTATATAGTTTTTTAGCTTGTCCTTAATCATGGCATCGTGACAACGACGATCCCGCGACATAATCTGACTTTGTTCGAAATCCCAATCCGGGTTATTGGTTCGCTCGACTTTGCTTTTAATTATTTCATCGCATTTTGTGTTGTAACTCTTTTCATTGGTTTGTACAGACGACTCGACGTCAAATGAACCGTCATTAATTTCACCATTTTGAGTCTCTTTTGTAATATGTTTCATTTCGAATTATGTCAGATATTATATGTTTTCTCAACTATAATGAAAAACAGTTCATTCAAATAATGGTACATGCTGATACGGTTTGATTTATTCACTTCGCGATACAAATAAAACGTATATCTTTTTATATATTCCATTCCATCCATTTATCCATCTATTCCATTATAATTTTTATTTTAACGCCGACTAAAACGCCGCTCTTGCGACAATAAATATTATTTGCACAATTATGTTTGATTATGTATTATTCATTTGAAAATCGCATTAATTTTTGTTTTTATCTAAAAATTTGATCCAACTTTCATGCTTTTTATTTGATAATCAATAAATTTTACTAGTTAAAAAAAAACGGAAAAAATAAATAAATGCAAATTTTGAATGTGAAAATGGTAAAATTATTTATCAAACCTGCATGTTTCAAACAGTTTAATATTCATAAATTTGTTTCTGCAGTTTAATACGAATTACGTATTCATTACGGACGCGTGTTGTTTCAATTTTATTCATGTTTGAATGTTAAAATTTTCAATACAGTTCGACGAAATATTTACTAGTGGTTATTTCACTGCAAGAAGCAGTTTGCACAAAATGCAAACTCAAAAAGTGTGTTAAATTAATGTAACTCGAGTAATCACTTTTATTGATTAATACGCAACAAAAACATATCTTCGAATCAATTCTGCAAAACGTGCAATTTTCGAACGCACACTTTGAACTTGTCACTGGGACTGTCGGCGCAACAAATCTGCTAACGATTCCGTCTATCTTAGATGAATTTCATTAAAGAATTATCTACAATTGAGGAAGTCGTGATTCTTTTTGTGAACGCTTTGTCTGTAACAAAATCTCGTTTGCCTCGAAACGCGACTTTTGCAAGGATACGAAAATCACTAATGAACTTAAAACGCTATTATTCTTATGCAAATAATGCACTTAAAAACGCGTTTGCTTTTGAGACCGCGCGCGTCAACAAAAAACGAAGCTTCAATCGTGAAAATAATTTTGGTTCGTGAATCATTCGATTTGCAAATACCGTCACAAATTGGACGTGCGAAGTCAACGCGAAATTGTCTTTTGTTTGTCGCGCCGAATGTTACATATATCGGAGTTTTGTCACGTTTTTTTTTGCATTTGTTGAATCATTAATATACGTACCTCGTGTTTTATACTGGTTAGCAACTGTCTTAACATAAGTTAGCGTAGATACTGAAACCGCCAGTGCTACTAGACGATGAAACAATGCGTTGATAATGCCCCTTCTCTCATATATTTTAACTTCTGCAAAAACGTCAGTTCGATCTTACAATTTTATTCATGCACTCGTCCAAACTAACGGGCACGTGTTTTTATGAAAATATTATTCAAAAAAAAAAGAAAAAAAATTAGCGTCGTTGACGAGGTTTCAATTTCTTAATAACTGTTACCGATTTTGTCGCTATTATTAGAACGTCATTAGGGATGGCGACAATAAAGTACAGACGTTTGTGTTATATAATTTTTCTATTCGACGTTTGTTTTAATTCGACGAAGTAAAAATAACCTTAGAAGCGATTTGCATGCGATTCTATTATCTGTCATCGAGTGAGTTATGTTATCCATCGTGCATTTGAAGCGCGCACGAATTTCAAGTACGCGTATAAAACAACGCGCGAAAAAAGCGCTAAGACTGCATATTCCGATTCACTTACGTTAAGAATCCTTTTCTTGTACTAGCAAACCAGTTTGACCACTCGAATCATCGCTTTTTCGCGCGACTCCCAAAATAATAAATTGGTCCCTGTTTTTTGTCACTGTCTACGCCAATTGCATCACGTCAGGCTGTTTGTTACGTCTGGAACTTATGGTTTTTTCTGGTACCAAGTCTTATATGGAGTACGCATTTATCAACCTCGGGTGTAAAGTTGTGCCTTAAGAACGCGTAAGATAATATATTCTTTCAACTGTTTGAACTAAACTCGATTGTAATGTCGTTGTTTCAAAAGTTTTTCTTTCTTTTTTTAAACATTTATAAAAGTCTCGCAAGTGCAACGACTTCAATTTTCCACAAGAGTAAAATTACCCAACTCGAGGGTATACTAATTTAAAGGCACGTAGTGCAAAACGTGAGCCGCTGCAACGAACCACGGCTATGTCGTAACCGATTTGTTCATTGAAGAACGCAAAAACATCCTTTTATATATTTGTAATTGAGGCGATTGTAAAGTTTTGTTTCGTGTCTAATTTGGAATTGCGTTTACCGGTAATCGTCAACTTAGGCAATCGAAGGAAAAAATCAATCATCCAAAACCAAAAGTTGCGATTTTCGTTTGGTTCCTTTTTGTATTCGTTTATCCTTCAAAGATTGGCATTCCAGGAACAAGAAAACAGGCGCATAAGAAAATGATCTCACATTGCACTTTCGAATATTCAAATGGATAAAATCCACGATGATGTATAATTTCGAGAAAAATCATTCGAAGATGCTTACGTAACAAAGTTATATTTTCTACGCGCAGTTGCCAATCGCATCTATATGATTTTGAATTAATATTACGCAACGATACGGAAGTTCATTACAGGAGCCCATTTCTTCGGCGGCGAAGAAAGTCTCGACGCTGGGAGCAGGCAAAGTTGACCCGATCTGTGTAGATCATCATGCATGCGTCATTAGTTCAATGCTGCTTGTCAGGAAAAGTGATTAAGGATTATGAGGTCTAATAACTGCAAGCATTGTATTTTTCTATCACCGGAAAAGGCAGCGGTATTAATGCATCAAGCAAGAAATCAGATGAAAGTAAAGTACGCGGCGATAATTATCGTCATTATTATGTGGTTTGTCGTTTAAGAAATAATGAGAAAATTATATTATTTCGGAATATAAATTTATACGGATTTAAATACTTATTACGAAGTGACTTTTTTCTAAATAGTCGATTGACCATTACGTAAATAATATATATAATTATGTTAATGGTTCGTACTTGTATAATAGCGTAAGTTTTTGTTTGCTATTGTTATTTAATTTTTTAATTCATATTTAATAAGAATGATACACTGAGAAAAAAGATGTTTAACAATTCACTACGTAATATATCGAAACTGGACGATACGTGAAAATACAAGAAAAATTACGATATAATGTAGTAAAATTGGCAATGCACATAATAATATATTCAAGTTTATGTAGACAATTTTAATATATAATGTAGTAATTTTGTTTGTGTTTTCACGTATCGTCCACTTTTGATATAATATATAGTAAATCGTTAAATATTTGTTTTCTCAGTTAATAATATAGTTACACAGTCGAGAATCTTAGATACGCGTTTTCATTTAAAATAAAAATTACATGATTTGTACTGTTCGCCATAAATTGAAATGAATAAATGAAGTGTATTCACATGTCAACGCGCTTTAATCAGGTTATAAACGCGTTGAAAACAATTTATTGTTTTATTGCGTATGTACGCGCATTAAAAGTACTATTTCTTTTTATCCCTAAATAGAACATATATACGAATTTGATATGTGCAACGGTGTGATTTGTTGTACAACGCAGCTGATTTTATAGAAACAAAACTTTTGTTTTATAACCACGATTGATAGTTGTTGTTATTGTCAAATTGACCCGTGATGGCATTAATGATAGTTTATGAATAATGCAAATACACACTACTTGAGACAGTGACTCACGTGCTGTTCAGCCATGTTTAAAATTGAATACTCGCTGTACGATCAGCGCCAATCGATGGACGACAAAATATTCTCAAGACGAATATCAGTATATAAGAAGCAGTAGGCGATGTTAAGCTTGAATCTTACAATCATATGACTGCAGGAAGCATTTTGCACTCATACTAGAATAGTATTACATTTATACTTATACATTGGCATCGATCCACGCATTCGCACAAACGTGGCAATTCTGACATGCGCTTAAGATAAAGAGTTAAAGATGAATTTGTATGTTTATTCTTTTCATTTTGTATTGTATATAACGTAATGACAGTTAAATGCTGGAAATATTGCGTTATATATGTTTAGTGCACGCGTTATGCACATATGAATATGTTATGTGTATATATATGTATATATACGCACACGCATAATAATTAGACTGTAAAATACATTTTCAATAATATCAAATATATATTCAACGTTTTGCATAATTTATTTAATTCATTTCATGAAATTTAAGTACCATCGAATTTGAATTTGAATTGACAATTTTCTCACAAACACAGTCTATTGATAATTCTGTATGTATATACGTTAAAGACTACATTTTTGCCATTAACGAAAATAAATAATTTCTGCAAATATCGATTTTCCAGCAACTGTGTATTTTACAGTATATATATAATCGAAATTTCTACATCGAATTTACCTTTAATGCGATTTGCTTCTTCCCTTCTTCATCATTTGCGTTTATTGATTCCTCAATTTTCAATTCATCAGCATCTAGTTCTTTTTGAAAGCCTCTTCCATCATTATGTTCAATTAAGAGCTTGTTTTCAGTATTCATTTTCCTATACAGTTAAATAATTTTCAATATTGTTTTGTTACTTAGATTATAATTCACTTGGATAACTTCGTTATATATTTCTAAATTTCTTCAGACGCAAATTTTCTGTTAACATTTAGCAACGACGTTAAATATATATTGAGAAACGGAAATAAACGTTTAACACGAGAAAGTATAATACAATAGAACGTGGGAATAAATGACTGCAAAAATATAATTATATCATATCTCTGGTATTATTTGATAAAACTCAATGTTACTTTTAGAATATATTTATCACGCAATTAAAAATTTTATTAATAATTCTGTAACCTACACGGAAAAAAAATTGACTGGTACAGATAAACGTTTTTCTAAAATAGATAAATTGTTTAGCTGGTATTAGAACAAATAAATGATTTGACTGAAATAGTCAAACATATTTATGTATTATTATTGACTTAAATTAGAAACATTTGTTAAATAATTTTGATATACAATTTTGACTGAATCAGTCAAACGAATTATGAAAACGGTATAGTTTGAAAAATGTAAGAGTATAAAATATACTAATACTTCTTATATCGCAATTCAAATATATTTATTGATAAATAATATCTATATAAATGTTATAATTATTCTATTAGAATATTTGGATTCGCTTTACACTTTTTGAAACGAAAGAAAAGTTACGAAATTTATGAAAGAGGTTAAGTTAATGTCAACGTAACAAAACCAATCACATTTTGTTATTTTATGTAAACTGTTTGACTGATTCAGTCAAACAAATAGAACTGACAATAAGAATCATTAAGCCGCATTGGATAAATACAAATACTTAATATATTTAAAACATTTATGTGATTTAAATAAAAACTAATACATAAATGCATTTATGTATTAAAAAAAAAACTTTTTTTTCCATGTATAATTTGTAATGTTAGAAACAATGATTCATTTGTAATATATATAAATACTATATATTTACTCATTAATTATATAATCTATTTTAGTTAGACGCAATGTCAAATCATTATCATTATCTTTATCATGAAAAACGTTTATTAAGCGCAGGTTCTAAATTTTTGAAAGCTTTCGAACTCTAAAAACAAATGTTTAATTAAAATATTTTTTAAACAACTTTATGATACACACAATTAGATATTCAGCACTCAAAAGTTTTAAAACTCGAGCTTTTGTCCACTTACCGATAGTAAAATAAAAGGAGTTTAAATGTATATCTGCCAAATATATATAGATAACGCAGTTTGTTTTATTTCTTTATCCTTTATATTTGCTTTCAACTTAACGATTTCTACACACATGCTTAACAAATGAAAATAGTTAATAAAATTTTATTTGAAGCATGAAGCTTGTTGTTATTTAATATTTTTAGTAATCATATTTAAAAAGAATTTTAATATTTTATATGGTTCTAAGTGCTAATTAGAAAATTAACTTTATAAATATAAAAGTATCAATCTGAGATATTATTTATAATTTTATTTAAATTAAACTAGGTTATGTTCGTCAACTAATTAAAATTATTTGTATACATTGAATTACAGTATTTTAATGTTGAAATTTCCGGGTATTAATTTAAGAAATCAGTTAGTGTCAAAACATTGTTTTATTACATTTAATTTTATCTAGAAAAATAATTGTTAAAAGTAATAAATAAAATAATAAATCTTATACGATATAAAAGACATAAGAAAATCATTCTTAATTAATGTTAAAATTTAATTATGTTTAATTTGAGCATGTCTTTAGTTAATTTCATTTTAACATTTCAATTTAATACAATAAATCTTCGTCTTCTAAATCCCGTTAATGAATTTTAATTACACTGAACTCCATACATCTTTGCGCTCCTCAGAACAAAATCTATATATTATATATGACGCCAATTATTGAAAAATTGTATTTACATTTCAAAATATTAAATACTTTGTAAATTTCACTATTTCGAACAAAAATAATAATAATCATCATCATAACAAATCAACATAATTATTTATTTGTAATAATTAAAAGCAATTTTTGTTAATACAACTTTAAAATGCTCATTTCCCATTGAAAAAATTTACTAATATTTGTCGTTATAATATAACTATATGCATAATTTTTTGTTTGATGAAAAAACCTTACTAAAAATGTAGCTTGTAATCATAATTATTTATTTCACTATTGAAATTTAATATTGATGTATTGCGATAACTTTTAACGCATATCTTTATAAAGAAATCAATAAATATTTTGCATAATTGAATACATTGAGTAATAATTAAAATTCAAATAAGCTAATGCATAATTTAGTAAATTCATATACAAATTACATATGTTTGTTCGATATAAATTGTATGCATTTATACAAGCTTATTGAAAACATATTCTGTCTGTATAAAAGTGTTTATAAGATATCATTGATAATAATCGAATTTTTATAATATTCCGTTGAATTATAACGTTTATCAAAATTGTATAAGAAGAGTTTGAAAATGATTAAAATTTAGTTAAGCCAGCTGAGATTAATCGTGTTAATGAAGTGTTACCAATATAATTTTGTCGTTCAAGTATCTCTACTAGTATATGTCTACTCTGAAATTTACTTAACTATAAATTCCCCACGGCAATGATTTTATTACACACTATCATGCATGTATTTAGTCAAGTTATATTAACCTATTTAATTATTTGGAAAACATAAAATTATTTAGATTCTGCTATGTTAGGAACATTAAGAACACGAATATATTAAACACAGAAACTTATAATTGTCTCATGCAGTAATTTGTGTTTATATAAAATGCAATTTTAATTATGTATTATTGTTTAAATAATATTTAATGGGTCACGTTAATTTTATATTTAAATAATAATATAGAATAATCCGCTTATGAGTAAGATCAATACAAATAACTGTTGTCGTTAACAAATTTGAGAAGTATAATCATCGATCAAATTATAAATATTACTATTACTATTACTATTACTATTATCGATATAAATATAAATATTAGTACTTTTATTATAGTATATTATTCAGATACATACACTCAATTTACAAAAAATAGTAAATTCAGTAAATTTAATTGAGGTTTCAGTAAAGTAGGCCATGACTGAAAATAATTAGTTGGTTCAACTGAAAAGATTAGATATTTTTTAGAATATGGCAGCTAATTGTAATTTATATATAATTAAAATAAATTATATTTATTTTAACCAAAATTGAATCTCACAATTAATTTAACTGAATTTGACAGTTGTGATACTGGTTTAACTAAAGTTTTCGGCAGATCTTACTGAGTAATTTTTTCTCAGTGTATGTGTAATTATTAGAAATAATAAATCACGTTATTACACAATAATGACATTTTAATAATTGTTTCAGTTTTACTAGAGGAAAATACAATATGCCTGAAAAATACTTCGTAACATAGAAGAAAGTAGAAAGGGTTGCCTTCAAATTGGGCTTAATAATATATATATATATATATATATATATATATATATATATATACCATG
>JABFQC010004180.1:0-12995 GCA_022817085.1 Psilanteris sp. ZL-2020
TTATTGGCCGAAGCAATACTTTCAAAACTGAACAAAAATGAGAAAAAACGAAATTAAAAGAAATAAATCAGAGCGCGGGATATGCTAAGCGTTAACGAACAAATCCAATTTATAGTGCAAGTCATTTTAATTTTGTATAGGAGTTCCATAGAGTGGGACCGCTAACTCCTAAATACAAATTATCGTTCCTTTTCTGAAAACTGGCTACATTTAATACTTGAAATTGTAAAAAAGAAAAAAAAATTAAAATGAACTGACCTCAAATTAACCATCTTTGTAATAAGTAAAATCACATCAGTTCCTATTGTCGTAATAGTATTTTAATTAAAAAAAATGTTATTTTTATTTCTGAATAAAATAAAAATAATCAAATTGGAGCATTTCTAACATTGACTTTCCAAGCAATGATTGACTGGAAGAATTGATTTTTGATTTCGCGTAAATTTAATGCGATTGCGATGTTGATAACTACATAACACCAACTAATCCAATAGTAAATTAGTTAATTAAACAGCAGTTTTGATTGTATCACGTCACTTTGAAACACGAAACTGTTAGCAGCGCTTCGGTCTAATATTGTTACCAAATTTTACCTCACATTCAAGTGAGTTATCTTATCATTTTAACGTCAGCAGAATCATGATTAGAAAGAAATCTCAGCCAGACAATTTCAAGTCTATTGGGAAATCTGGGTTGACGGCATCATCTGAAATACTTTCGAGAGTGAAGTGCTGCCACCATTCTCAGTCGAAAGTTCGTTGCTTGTAAAGGGAGTGGTAGCGGCTAAGGGCAAGGGGGTGATATCTGACTGAATCGGTGAGCATGGTTCCGCCTTTACCTTGTTACTGCGTCAACGCTACAGCGGCACTATTTTGCTACCAAATTTACTGTTTAATAATATCTAAACAGACTTGTTTGCTCGACTCTATGAATTGTAGACAAATAGCATGCATTGTTTAATGGGAACTGAATATGAATTACATTTCTTCAAACAGTTTGCAAGGGTCCTATGCAAAATATATATATATATATGTATACAATCTTAAAAAACAATGTTACAATAATAATATAAAAATTTATATTTCTTTGAGTCAATGCAATTTTGTTATTTGTAATTCCTTTCGTTATTTTTGTAGTTAAAAAATTGTCGACTGCGTTTGTGATTCCTGACGAATTTTAATTGGATTTATATAAATACTGTAATTGATCAAAATACATTTGAACGCATACAGTAAGATTATGCAATTGAAATTACTGCAGATTTTCGTTGTGAATATGAAATTCCTACTGACAGTAAATTACTGGTAAAATATCTGCAAATCAATTTCCTGTCATGTCGAATTCCTGTTCAATATCCTTTGACATTATATTTGAATTAAGTCGACACGATTTGTTGTTGATTCACAATTTATAAGGAGAATTATGTACGTATTGATATTTAATTGCGCGCGTCTTGTTGTTTATTTTCCGTATATCCATAGCACCTTGTTTAATGACTAAAATAGTTTCCAATCTTTAGATGTAGAATACCGCTGATTATTCCATTTAACAGTTATTGCTTCGCAGTAATTTTGTAATCTACTCTGTTAACAGGCTTTGTATTTTCTAGCTAATGTGGTGAATCTTTGAACGTTGCAGTAAGATGGAATTCCTTTCAAGAAGCATTTATAGAAGGAGCAATGTTAAAATATAGTTTATAACTTATTTATAGAATTAATTTACAATTTATTTAGATATTGTTTGTTCGATTGGAATGGATTAAAAACGATTTCTTTTATATAAAAAAAAGTTAACTATATAGAAATTTAATCAAAATTTATATTTATATATTTTTATTGTATAAAATGTTACAATGAAATTTAAATATATTTAATGTATAATTAAGTTTTGTAACTATTAATGATGTTATATTGTTTTTACTTAAACGATAATTGTATATTTGCAATTGTTGCGATTATTAAATGAAATATTACAATTTAAAAAAGAAAAAGAAAATGTATTAATTTATTAATTTTATAAATGAAAAATAATGTTATATGCAAATATTAGATTATAATTTTATTGTAAATACGATTAAGATTATATTAATAACTATATATATAAATAATTGATAATAAGTTATTTGCTTGAATCTGTAGGGCTAATCAGTACTAAATTCATTTTCAACTTTTTTATGTACTATACATTAATAAAATATCAAAAAAGTTCAATTTTTATATCAAAATAACAAAGCATTTCTGTTAAGCTCTAAATATCAAATCCGTACACATTTCTCTCATTGTTTAGTTGAGTTATGTGAATTTAATAACCAATTCTGGCAACAATTTCGATATCAATTCTAATGTAAGATCAGACATCCAAGCGTGACAGTGGATATAACGTTAGCTCTGATATTCGATTATAAGTTAGAAAGTCACAAGTTCTGATTTTCGTATAAGGTATGCTGTTCGAGCTGACATAAAATTAATACCAGATCAACTCAGAAACTCAGTAACTAGATTTGCAATACATCTGACTAAGATCTGACATGTTTTTATAAATGGTGTTTTATGTATCCAATGAATAATCCAAACTCATTTATTTTATTTCTTCGTAATTTTCACTGTTATGCCGACGTGATAGCTGAACATCTATCAAACATAATAGTAGTCACAGTCTTATTTAAAAGTTGTGCGAGCAAATGCTTAATCTAATTTATTACGAAATAAAATCAACTTTTTACTATTTACATTTTACTTTTTGCCAGTAAAGCTAATTTCATTCTTATAATATACATATTTATATATAAATATCTAATTACAAATATTGGTGCTCTTGTATAGAAGAGTTTTTTGTACTTTTAACTAAAAAGTTCGAATTGTAATATAAAATATATAATTATAACAAACTATCATATATATTAATATAATAACACTCTTAAACAAATGTTAATTAAGTGAAGTAAAAAATTAGTAAAAAAGAATATTAATACTACTTAAAATTTATGTATTTATATGTTTACCATAACAAGGTGATATTTAATTAACTAATTATAATACACAAATTAATAATATAAACAAAAATATATGTATTGATTGAACTAAGAATAATTAATTAATGTATATTTATTATTAAAAAATTGTATTAAATAGCCCTAAATTTGGAAAAATGTATATTTATGATATAAAATTTCACTGAATTAATGATGAAAAACCATGTTCACGATCAGTTAATTTAACAATTATTAATTACAAATTTATCGACCATTGCTAAACCAAAAATACATTGCAAAGCGTTGAAAATGATTGATTAAATATGAAATTTAAGAGTATATACTTTTTGCGTTAATTAGAATGATTTTAATAAAGTGAGAATTAAGACAATAAACATTTATACAAATAACTAAGAATGAATATTTTATATAATGCAATTGCATGATAAATGTATGAAATTCAATTGCATGAAATAGAAAATTATTAACAACTTTTATGATAAAAAGTGTTGCTTTTATATGTAATGTTGTGACATGTACATTGTGAGACTAGAATAATTCAATATGTAATAGCGTGAAAGCTAATGTGATATTGATGAACAGATAATTTCAGTCAGTCAGTTATGCCAGATTCGACATAATGGGCAGTATCGAATAGTATATCAAGTCTGACGTCACCGTTTGTAACAAAGTTGTGCGTATGTCGGTAAGACAAACGATAATGTATATAAAGACAACATTGTTTCATTGTCTAATAATTTTTATTTGAACTTAGAAAAGGTACAGATCGCTTATCTCGGGAATATTTTCAAACATGAACGTTTTGTTTAAGAAAATGTTGAATAAATACTTGGCAATTCAAAAGTTTAAATGACAAACGATGAGATTAATAAAAACAACATTCAAACTTATTTTTTATTTTACAAATAACATTGTATAATAGTGTATAATATATATTTATAAATAAACATAATTTTTAACGTGAATTATGATGCAGATTCTTTGGAAATGCTTTGCATATAAAATTATAATTATAATTGCAGATTAATGCACGCATCTGGACAAGTTCTGAAATTTAATACTGCATTCACTTATTTAATCAAATATTATATGTTGTTATTGTTAATGGTGCCTAAAAATACAAAGAATAATAAGTATCTATTGTGCTTCAGTACGTTAATGAATGGAGAATAAGTTAGTTTTTATATAAAATACGTAATAAAAAACGATGTTGCGAAGTAATACAATATATGAATCAAAAGTTATATATAGTATATGATGTTTGTTGAATAATTTTCTTTCTTTATTATGATTAGCAAATAGAATAATAGTAATAATACATAGTAGCTGGTAGTTTATAAAAACTCAAATAACAACTTAATATTTAACAAAAAGGTTAAAGGGAGAACAATTTTATTTGTTTATAAAATATTCATTAATAAAAATGATATAAATCTTGTTTTCAGTTTGCCACGCATATAAAACATTATAAAATAAATAATAAGGTTTTGATTACATCTATATTATTGTATTTTGCGAATCATATAACATAATTCTCCTTTATTGTAAGTGGTGGCTTCAGTATGCTACTCGATGCTTTCGATTATATCGAATCAGACACTAGTCCGTATTCCTGCTTAGATATTATATGAATAAATGAAGGAATTACGAAAGGCAAATCGGGTTTAAGATAACAATAAGGATTTGCTTAAGATAAGGATACATTAAGACAACAATATGTAATATAATTAAGCACATTATATTTAATCAGTTATATTTAATATTGTTAAACCTTTGTTAAATTTTGAATTATTTGTCGTGCCTGAAATTTGATATGATATTTGAAAATTTCGTTATTTTTCATTTAGTTAATTTTATGTTTCTTGTTAAAATCAATAATGTGAATTAATGTTTGTTAATTATTTATAGATTATATTTTAATGAAATATTATGTTCACGAAAAGTTTGAGATATCTAAGGTATTTTCTGAAAAGGGGTAGCTTTCTCTCTGCGTTGAATGTTTATGAATAATTAATTATCTATTCAAAGCTTACAAAAACTTACATTACGGAAAATGCATACCAATAGATTATAAATTAAAATTATATAAAATCAAGTAAAAGTCACATTAAAAATGATTAGAAAAATAGTAGTCTTTGGACAATAAAAATAATAGTTCAGTAAAATTTGCCAAACTTTGGTGCAAAAATTGCTGAATTTTTAGTATAACCGAATTTATAAAATATATTGAAAAAATATTAGTTTAAAATTGACTATTTTTCATAACGATTGCAGGCTAGCATGGCATTCATATAACGAATATTCTTATATAGTTTGAATAATGTAAAAGTCTTTGATAGACTGTACATTTTTTGAAACGAAAGAAAGGTTACAAAATGTAAGTGGTTAAGTTAATTTCAACATTATAAAACCAATCACATTTGACTGTTCGACTGATTCAGTCAAAGAAATAGAACAGACAATAAGAATCATTTAGCTGCATTGGATAAATACAAATATTTAATATATTTAAAATATTTATGTGATTTAAATAAAAACAAATATAAATTTATTTATGTATCAAAATCAAACCTTTTTTTCCGTGTATATATATAATAGCCGTTACTATTTATCGAATATGAATTACTACACTGAGAGAAATTTGATAATAAAAATTAGCATGAATAATGGTAATTGAGCATTACGACTGAAAAATGATAATTTTTAACATGTTTCGTGTTAATTTTTAACATTTTTGTGCGATTTTTTAACATTTTTTGTGTTATATGTAAGATTTTTAACATATTTTATCCAAAATTTTAACACAAGACATGTTAAATATTATCATTTTTCAGTCGTAATGCTCAATTACCATTGTTCATGCTAATTTTTACTACAAAATTTCTCTCAGTGTAAATTATATTAAGTGTGCATAAGGAAGCAAACCGTCACACGATTACTATATTTGTTCTTGCAGTGTAATATCACAAATTTCGCAATTTTTATAGTATATATAAATAGTATATATGAAATGTGTTTAATGGAATATAAATTTGACTGAACTTCTGTTTCATTCAAAGATTACTGTTTTTTCTAATTTTGTTTAATGACACTTTTGTCTGTTATTTAAATCTAAAAGATTGAATTCATTTTTTGTAACAATTAAAAAAAGTTTACAATTTTTCAATTAATGCGACAATGACTGTCGCGTCTCACATTCTGCAGTTGAAGTAATTTTGATGTAAGACGTCGGCGGTCATGTTGGATGGTAAATGATGGTCGTCGCTTCAAATACAAACAGATTGCGAATTTTCATGGTTGTGGTATCTCTGAAGCGTATATATCTATTATAAACAAGTTGACATATTATTGCAGACAACTACAATCGGTGTAATAACAAAACATATGACTTGGATTTAAAAACCGAATTTTTTTTTTATTTTTCATGTAAAAGTACACATTTTTACAATAACAAAATGACGTTTGTTTAGTATTTCAAGATTGAATATTTATTGTTTGTAATTAAATGAAAACGTATGGTTTTGATGTTTCTGTACACATATATAATATTTATTTTTAAATCAAGAACGGTTTAAGCGAAATATGAACTTTCCAAAAATTATAAAATACGAATCAATTTCAATTCGAAATGAAAATACTTTTTGATTCATATCTACAATTTTTACTTTGCCAAAATATAGCATCTATGTAAGCTTAGTAATGAAAAGTCTTATTAGATATGTAACGTTTATGAATATTATTCTATAGGAAATTACGCGCCCGTTTCTATACTATTCATACAAGGAAACATAGTGTTTGACCTATATGGTGTAATTGATCATCTTATGTAAGAAATTCATTGGATAGAAAGAGATAAGCGTCAAGATCAATAGCGTCTATAATTTATCTGCTTGAGTGGTCAATAACGACATTCGATATGTGATAATAATACATTTTTGCAAAGGGGACTTATGAATAGTTAAGCAAATTTTTATGGAATCATTTAAGGTATTCTGTGTTATAATATACGACGTCGTGTAGATGTATTATCGATATATATATATATATATATATATATATGAATTTAAATTATGCACATGGGTCTTATGAAAATGTGATACCAAAATTTTATATATCACTCCATTTCAAAATCGGTCTCATCTTTTTTTGTCATTAACTGAATAATATTGAGATAAGCATGCTTTTCTGTTACTCTTATTCTTTTTCTGGAATGATGGAATGTGTAGTAAGGGAATTTTAATTAAGGTTAAAATGAACTATAATTAAATTGTTAAACATTACACTGTGATTTGTGACATTACACAAAATGAATGATATTGTATTAAAATTTATTATTTCAAAATAATAAATAAATATACGATGGAATAATTGTATGAGTCGTAATAAGTTTGATCTTTGTTCGGTTGCGTTTTGTAATTAATGTTATGTATAATATATTCATTTAGGTCAGATATAACTATTTACTTTAAAATTGAATTTGTTCTTTATTATGACCGGAATGCAGTGTTAAATAAAATTATGTTTGATTATTAATGTTGAGTTGTATGCGTTAAACTTGAATTTGATATTAGTGTATATTTATTATGGCTAAATTCATATCTTAGTAACGCAAATATTATAAATTAGTATATTGAAGGGATATGTAATATATATTTTCAGTAGAATTATACAAAACTTTTAGTAGTACTACATTGATATATAATTTATTATAGACGAAGTGAAATTATGTATAAATACAGTACAATTTTTATTATACACTGAGAGAAATATTACAGAAAATTTTACTGTTTTTAACAGTAACGAAAAGATATGTATACTAAAATAGAAATTTTGGCGTTAAAATTAACATTAAATACTGAATAAACTGAATAATTTTCTCTTTTCTTTTTAACATGTTCAATTTTTACCATCAAAAATTACTGTTTAAACAATAATTTTCAGGATCTGACCGACATATCTTTGTATTACTGTTAAAAACAGTAAAAATTTCTGTTATATTTCTCTGAGTGTACCCCTACAGAAATGTAAAGTTGCTGCAACATTGCGGCAATCCATGTGAAAATCCCGGTAGAGTTTGTAAGTTAACGATCAATTCGACATTGGCGCTTAGTCGATAGGCGACCGTCGGTGACCAATACCGAACCGATGTTACAATAATCGATTTGCCAATATTAGGCTAATATTAATTGAAGTTGGTTGCCGAATTAAAATAATTGCGAGATAATCTAGCCGTGTAACTATTAAAGTCGATGTATAATAAAATGTGTGTGTGTTTTAACATTTTACTTAATATATTAAATTGTAGTATCTGGGCATCACAAGTAAAATTCTGGCAATTTTGTGTAAATTTTTAAATGACTTGAAAAAGCTAAGTTTTGTTGCAGTAAACTAATTTATACTTGTAAGTTGCTTTAAAATGTACACAAATTTAGATTTGTACATGCAGACTTTATTTTATTAAAGATTAAAAAAATAAATCATTAAAAATAGTTGCTTTATTAAAAACATATTAGATAAAAATCTGTATAAATAATATTTTTTTTATATTGAATAACCAATATTAACTGAATCTTGTAAAATATTAGAAAAAAGTTTTACTCGACATTACAATGCCTTTATGGGTCGTATACACTGAGAAAAAAAATATAATAAATGTTACTATTTATATAATAATTTGGAGACAAGTATGCAAATATAGTAATTTATATAACAGAAATAAAGTAAATTATATTTAAACTATATTTGCACATTTGTCCTCAACTTATTATATACATAGTAACTATTATTATATTTTTTTGTGTATAACTAATAGTATAACAGATATTACACTGAAATTAAACAAAATATTAGCTGAATATATAAATCGAACGTCGGATTTATGTCAAACATCGTTAACAGCCCAACATTTAGACGACGGTCGGCTAAGATCGCTCGGTGTTGGTTCGGTATTGAGCCGATCATTGATTTCCACATGGGAATGGTGTGAAACGTTGCAGCAACGTGCAAATGTCCCTCTATTTTAACGTTGCAGGAAAGTTGCAGCAACGTTGCATGTAAGTTGCAGGAAAGTTGTAGCTACGTTGCGTGTAAGTTGCAGCAACGTTGCGAGAATGTGAAATTTTTAAAAAAAATGTTTGTAATATACGCGTATACCCTAGACATATAAATTTAATTTATTTATAAGCTGCATACTTATTTTGAAAAATCTCAGTAACGAAGATTTGAACCCCGTCATACTGTAAATCATATATACAACCTGCACACTTTACCTCTGAGCTAGTAGTATCTTTGTCAACACATATTGATTTTTGATATATAAATTAATCTTCGTTGATTACTGCATTACTGAAACTTTCATGCAATGTCGCTGCAACTTTTCTGCAACGTTGCTGTAACTTACATGCAACGTTGCTGCAACTTTCTTGCAACGTTAAAATGGAGGGACATTTACACGTTGCTGCAACGTTGCCAAGACGTTGCCAATGCAACGTTGCTGCAATATTGCCGCTACGTTTCATTTCTGTAGGGGTAATTATGATAAGAGAAGCAATAATTTATAGAAAATATAAAAAAATTGTCTATTATTGACAAACATTCCTATAATATACGTGCGGAAACAATTATTTCAAGCAATATGATAAACGCAATTCATCCACTTTGTTTTCAAAAATAATAAAAAATGTGTATCCTGAAAAAAAATATAGTAATCGTAGGATGGTTTGCTTCCTAATGTTCATTTTTTCATATAATATAGTAATTGATATTCAATAAATAATAATGTCTATTATATATATAAGAATATTCGTTCTGAATGTCATTCTATCTTGCAATCGTTATAAAATATATTAAATTTTATAGTAATATTTTATTCAGTGTATATGCTATCATATTATATTGTAAATAAAAGTAATATTTATTTGTTTACATTTTTAATTGAATTTCATTTTGTTTTAAATTCAATTTAAAATTAAAATATAAAGTAAACAAATTACAGTCTTTTTCATTTAAATATTTCAATTTATTATTTTACAAATAGTAAATATTATTCTAAAGATTTTATAAAATTAAGCTGTTACGGGTAGTTTTATATTTAAATAATACAACGTTATTAATGAATTATGTTATAAATTGAACCATAAAAGTGGCTACTCTTTAAACTATTTTTGATAAAGACGTTAAAATATAAATAAAAATATAGTGTAATAGTTTCAAAAATGATAACAACATCTTATTGAATATTTTTGACGTCAATATACTATATATTCAACAAAAACATTCCGAATATCCTATCCAGATGTTGTGATTGAAAATATCTCCATCTAAACAGAATGGACAGACTTACACGACAAAAAATGTCTTGTCTTACTGTTTGATTACTTTGTTTTCAATTTAAAATACGAAGAAAAAAAACAAACAAGTAACAAATTAAATTAGTTGTTTTTTTTTTTTAATTTGCATTATATAATAAAATATAAATATTTAAATAAACATAATATAATTAAAGAAACTATATTGAGTAAAAAATATAAATATTTAATAAATTATAATATTGTAATAATTGATTTATCATATTTCATTATAAGAGATCTATTTGTTAATATTATATTGTTAGGATAATTATATGTAAAATATTGATAGTACTGGTTTCAACATATGAAATGTTTTTGACATGAAATATTTCTTTCAACATTGTGACTTATTATATTTTGCATACAATATAAGTATATTAAGTTTATTCAGAAGGATAAAACATTATTCAATTTATTGAAATATTAATAGATTGTGAAGAAATAAGTGGTTCACTTTTATAGGTAGTGAAATATGCAAAAGATCAAATGTATATATTTGGGCAATCGCATGCAGGATGATTTCTCGTTGCCGACGTGGTGGAATGTTTATCATAACTTATTGTGGAAGGTCCTGTACAAATATGAAATTCATATTTTTTTCTAATGCGAATGTAAATAAAAAGCTGCATATTATTGCGACAAATATACGAAAAAGAAATCATTCTAAGTAATATTAACTATAATAATGTAGTCAGACACATGACTTATTGTTTAAATGCACACAATATAAGAGCTTTTGATATGCTTCAGTATTATTTTAGTATATATTTTAATTTATTGTTTTTAAAAAATGTATGAGAATTAAAGACGCATTTGTATAATAACAAATTGACACATGTATATTTAATTTAAAAAAATCAGATTTTTAGAAACTAAAATATGTGCTTAAAACATTCGTGTTGATCTAGTTGTTAGGTAACATATAATTATTATACAGTTTTCTTTAATTAAACAACATTAGTTTGATATATTTTTTGAAATTTTTATAACAATTGAATTTCACTGTTGTTTGATATTTTAATAGAAAATTCACAGCAATAAACATTGAGAAAAATTACTTAGTCAGATCTACTGAAAAGTTTAATTAAACCAGTATCATAACCGTCAAATTCAGTCAAATTAACTGTGAGATTCAGTTTTGGTTATAATTACTATAATTTTAAGTTGTAATGCGGCTAAAACTGAAATATTGTAACTGTAACATTTGAAAAATGCAGGGAAATTTACTGAATGTGTAAATTCGAGTTTCATAATTGGCTGCCATGTTCTGTCAAAATATTTGATCTTTTCAGTTGAACTATAACTGATTTTTTTCAGTTATGGCCTTCTTTACTGAAAATTCAGTTAAATTTACTAAATATACTATTTTTTCCTCTGAGTGTATGGTTATTTATAATTATCACCCATCACAGACAAAAATATTCAAATTATTTATCGTTAATACTAAACATAGCATTTAACTATTTAAAAACAATTCTAAAGACTACCTATAACTATACAATTCATATTAATGTCTGTTAATTAAAGACAAATGTGTCTTGATTCCGGAATGTCGAGAAATACGCCTACTCAGAAAAATGATAGTTATCTCAACTATTTCAATTGTGGCCAGACGCAAATTCATCAACCGAGCAGAATTTCAGACAATTTAATGAAAATTTGATTAACGTTATTGATATTCAACTAAATATATCCGAAGATTTATTTTACGAATGCACCACGTTACGTTGCATTGATTAGTTTTATTTTGTATGCCCGAGTAATCAATAGCTCAAATCCTTCAGTTTATTTGTATAAACAATTTCGCCCGCAAAATTCCATTACCCGAGCAATTTTTATATTTTTATACGACACGCCGATTTCAAATATCAACCGACACGCGGCACCGAACGCACTCCCCGCTGTATACGAATCTACGAAACGCGCGTTCCGAAACACCATTCAGATTTGTTTTAACAAAATACAACCGATTCGAGCGCCGGAACTCGCTTCTAGACGCTTTCATTGAATAAAAACACGCGGAACTTAAACTCAGACTAGCGCGAGATAAGTTTGACCGAGCCGGCGGTTCAGCGCGGACCGAAAGTTGCCGCTCAGATTGCGATCCTTCAAATTACGCCCGCCGATCCTCAATTGATCCTAAACGATCGAGGAGCGCCGTGAAATATCCCAATTCGAAATTCCCAATCCACTAACACTGCCAATCCATTTCCCTCTGACACTACATTTGCCTTGATTTCGTTCTCGCCGACACCTAATTCACCCTCTATCCCTCGGTACGGGCTCGGCTACATCTTCAAAATTAAATCCCTCCTCCCCACCCATATTAAAACCATACTACAGCGTGAGTTGCAAAAATACCAAGGATAAATATTCCTCCTACGTCGTTTATCTTTCGGCGAGTTGTCACCTCTCGCGAAGTACACGCAATAAAAACATTCTAAAACAATTTTCATGCCGCTCACCTTTGGCGCAGCGATAACAGCGATATTAGATGAAAATAATCAAAAAAAAAAAAAAAAATAAAAAAAAAAAAAAAAACAAACAAAAACAAAAAAAAATGAAAAATAAAATAAAAAAACATAAACAAAAAGAGCAGAAAGAACCGACACAACGCAAATGGATACAACACACGAACGACGACATGACAAACA
>JABFQC010004181.1:0-12993 GCA_022817085.1 Psilanteris sp. ZL-2020
TTTCAATTTTTAAGTTATAGTGTTCCAATTATTGTACCTTTTAAGAATTAATACATCTCGATAAGTTTTTTGCAATGTGATATAGTAATTTTTTCAAATCATATTTTAAAATATGAAATATATTCGAATATATCCTACTTTTGAGATATTATATAGTAAATTATTCAACAACTGTTTTCTCCGTGTACACTGAGAAAATAAAAAGGAAAACTATGTACATCGTTAGATGTACAATTTCACATTGTACAAGTCTTACAATGTGAATAGTAATCGACGTCAGCTAATCAGATAATAGGATTCAACTGGTTTCATCAATGAGAAATATCAGAATGTTACAATATAAATTGTACAATTTCATTTTCTTAGTGTATAGAATTGAAAACAAAAATAAGATATAACTATTTTTTGTTAGTTATGTTAGTTTGTTAGTTGCAAAGTACAAAAATTTATTTTATTGTGTATTTATTACCGTATATTATGTGCACCGAAAGTACTCCTCACCATTCGTTATTGCTTAATCTATTTCAAGAATGTTTTATCGTGAAGGCACTCTCTTTATATACCTACATTTGTATAGAAGTTACTTTTTTGCCATAACTTTCTTATACATGATTTGTATATTGAACATGTCATTGTTGCATCCTCAAATGCTGATACGTTTTATAAAAACCTACTCTGATACAGCGTGCGATCATACACCCTTCAATATCAGAACTATGTTACGAACAGAATGATTTTATGGAAGCTGGCAGTATAACCTACAAATCAATCAATCGTTGATTTACTATAATTTAAGAATTTTTCTCTTGTTCTCTGGTTTTTATTTATCTCTTGTTATAATAATTGAATTGATTTTAATTATTTGCCGTTAAAGTATATGTAGGGACACTTTGTAAAGTTTTTTTAGAATAATTTGTTAGAAAAGATTTATGAAGATAATGATTGGACCTAAATGTAAATGTAGAATGTTTTCCGTCTTTAATTATTAATTCTACTAAGTCTTGGTTAAAAACATTCTTGATTAATAAATTATTTACTAAATATAGATGCATTAATTGGTATTCTCAGGTTATCAACTGCCATACAAATTTACAAATTCCTATATTTCTATAGTTCATTAATATCGTAGGTATCTTAAGTATGTAATACAAGTACCAAACGTACATTTCATGCAGTAAGGGTTACGAGTCAGTTGAACAAGTAAAAGATCCTTTGAATAATATGTTCTTAGATAAATACCCCATTCCTTTGAAAATGCGTTTCCTTAGTGGTTGTGTTTGAGCTTTGCCGAAGATATTTGATCTTTGATATATGAACTGTAATTTCATAATTTTAATCTCTCAATGAACTTTGAGGTTGCATAAGTATGAGGCAACACAATAGATTAATCCTTTGATTTTCTACAGAGATGAGTATGTCCTAAGTATAACTTCATTGTTTGGTTATTTATAATCTTTTCTCATTTAATGAAAAACGTGCATCCAAGTCATTTATGGAAATTATTCATTTTTAATCTTCGACCATATAATGAACCCATAATAATTATCTCATGTAACAACAAATCAAATAAATTTATATTTATTTATAATTAAAAACTCTTCAATTTCAATTACCAATATTCAAAAGATTTTAACTAATTAACGATTTATTATTTGGCAGCATTCTATTGCCAATTATGGCATAGCTGAGTAAGTAATGAAAAAATAAAATTTGATTCAGATACTGATAAGCACTAAAAGGTTTGCCACCCATTAATCAATTTTAATTATCGTTTAGACTGGTAATATACACTTGTATTAATGGAACAGTGTGCTTAAATCGTCTAGTGGTGAATCGGAGACTCTCTTTTCTAAGATTCTATTCTGAATGAATATAGAGAATTATTATCATATTAGGTTTACTTCTACCAGGCTATCAGTTTAAAAATATGATCTTCAAAGCATTAAGTAAAATTATTATAGTAACCACTTTTTAATAATGCCGTATATGATATATATTAAGAACCATTGAGTTTTATATAAATTTACATTTAAATTAAACATATAGCTTCCCTTGTAAAAATAAAAAGAGTCCTTAAATCAGAGAATCTAGTAAAAGTGGTTGCTTCTTGTTTTTCAGTAAAATTCGTATAAGATAATTACGTTAGATTACTTTATATTCGTTATTCATATTATATCCATTATCAAAAAATGTTCATTCTTATTTAGATACTAAAATTAATTAAAACAAAACAAGTTTGTTATAAAGATTTTTAAAGTAAATTATACAAAGAATTTTTGTCTTCTAAGTGAATATTATTTCCTTATTCAATTATTAATGCTACATTGAGAAAAATTTCACTTGTAATAAGTAAAAAATCGTACTTGTCAAAGGTATTCCTGTCAAAGCAAAGAGTTTTTATTGTCATGTACAAGACAATTTTTTGTAACCATTATACAGTGTAAAATGTTTGATAATAAAATGTAAACGTTACATTATAAATTTAGTTTAAAATTTTAAACAACGATTTTCAATATCTATCATTGTACATAAAACTATTGATTACAAACATGGAAAAATGTAATACTATAATAAATATTTAATAAATATAATATTTGATAATATAATACCATAAAATAAAATATACACTGAGAAAAAAATTATATATAATTTTATTCTAAAGTATACTAGAATATAATGTAATTGTAACATTAAATAATAAATAAAGACAACAAAATAACGTCCACCCTTGTAGTTACTACATTTTTCTTGTAACGGTTGCTAGAAATTTTTCTCCCTGAACTATGCCTGTACTCATATATTCAAATCAATAAATTAACAAATGCACAAATGAAAATCTCCCACAAACCCTTGACAATTGATATTAATGCTCGTGATCTCTCTCCGCGTCTCTCTTCTCAATATAAATATCTTGTGGATTTTATTTTTATTGTAAATTAAGCAATCCTCCACCACAACTTGAATCAGAATGAATTAATTTTTTTCTTTAATTTTTAGTTAGTTTAGTTTTGTTAATTCTCTCTACACGGAGAAAGAAGTGTAGTAAAAATTTACTATACTTTATGATAAAATTTGCCAAGATTATATTTTGTTTAATATTTATGCAGGATAATACTTTGTTTATTGAGTATACTATTAAATAAATTAATGTTAATAATCTCATATAAATCTGGAAACATGTGTTATTGATCTAGTTGTATCCTGACAGCAATAAACATTTATGATAAAAAATTGTACATAATCATCTAGTTTTTGTATATATTTTATTAAATATTTATGTGAATATTATCTTTGCAACATTCATTATTTTTACAACTGAAATACATTTAGATTTATTCTGTATTGTTAAGTAGTACATATGATTTCCTGTGATTTGTGTCCGAATTGATTTCAGATTATATTACCAATTTTGAAAGGTACAAATCTGCATTGTACAGATTATTTTGGTATGGATAAATATCATCTATCACAATACGTATGTCTTCTATACAATATATAAATAATAGTTTATTATTTTAGCTTTTATTAATTTTATTAGTTTTATTCGATATCCTTTAATATAGATTTTCTTTACAATTCGTTTTTATATTATTGGAAATTTTTAACATATATCTAATCATATACTGAGAAAATAAAATTGTAACGGTAACTTGTACATCGTTAGTTGTACAATTTTGATATTATACACGTTTTACAATACACAGAGAGGAAAGTATACCTAAAAATATCATATTTTATATTCAAAATTACTATATTTTATAGAAAACAACCGGAAATATCATGTGTTTGTTTTATTTCAATATAGTATAGGAATAATTAAACATATCTGATTATTCGATTTTTATAAATATTTATTAAATGCACTTATTTATTTTTCACATTTTAAAATGAAACTTACAATAACGCTAACAAAAAATTACCATACTGTCTCGAAACTATGTTTAAAAGAGAAATAACTTTAGTCAAATAATATCCCATATAGAAAATAACAACAGGCCCAATACTCTCCCACCGTCGATGCCGGCATTGTCTGTAATAGCAATGCTTGTATACGTCTGTTTAAGTACTGATATAAATGATCTATGAATAATTTTACAGCACAGCAATTAACCGTTGAAAATAAGCATTGTGCAAGTAGGGGATCAGTAATGGTTAATATTTGAATTTGGTGTGCATTGTACACAAGTCTTTTGTTTATCGAAAGACACCAGTCGTCAAACAATACTGTGCCAATATTGAATCTAAGCAAACAATATTACCATATCTTTACATTATATATTATGTACAATATCAATATTACCAGATAATCACCAATATTGGTACAAATCTTTTATAATTACTGGCACCAGTTGTATAACGGTAATGACCCAGTATTGAATCTTAGTCAGACCAAAGCACTCATTTCTTTGTAAAACAATACTGGCAAAGGATTGTTTTGATATTGGCATAAGATAATCACCAATATTGGTTCACATCTTTTTAATTAATGGCACCAGTTATAAAACGGTAATGTCCTAGTATTAAATCAAAGTCAGAATATACCTTAACGTTTACTTGTAAATCAATACCGGTGCACCATTGTTATAATATTGGCAATATAAAATGACCATAATTTCATTGTATATAGAATAATTACTGATAATGTTGTTAGTCGTATTCTAACCGATATTAGCCATGGCTAATATAATAATAATAAGATACTGCTGTATCTGGTACGCCAGACTCCAGCTGCCAGTACTGCGCCAGTATTGGGCCGTATGTTCAACTCTGGCATTTTCTACATGGGATAGTTCTTAAATATATTTTTATCAAATTTTCTGCTATTTAATAATGAAATATTTTAAAAAATCACCTCAAATCATTTAAAATGATTTAGTTTGCCATTTATTTACTGTTTATTTATTAAATTATTTCTTTTTTCATTTCAACTTTATTAACAGTAATTAATTCTTATTCGAGTACTATAAAATATTATTGTTGTATATTATCATAATTGTAATAATAGTTTCTAAATACTTTATATATACTACTCTACGAAAAATTTATACTTTTAATAATAATTGTGCTAATAACTAACAAAATATTGTACTATCCTAGATAAAGAACAAATCTGAAAAATAGATCCAACTAACCTTCCATGACATTATACCATACTGTCTGAACAAATTAATTGGTTACTCTTATAATTTGTTCTATGTGTACATTAATGTATTTTAAAATAATATTTTTATATGTTTAGTTTCACTATACTATAACAATCAATAATAATTTTTTTGTGTAGAATGCAGCGTTCTTAACTTTGTGTGACTTTGTGTGGACATTTTTTCCATACAGCAGTTGCGACCAATACAGAAACAATGTGTAGAAGAAAAACAAAAATTCCACACAGTTGGGAACGCTGGTAGAATGACAAAATGTATGAAACAAAAATTTAAATAATTAGATTAAGATTGTACACAAAAACTATAAATACATGACACTTGCGTTTACATTATCATAGTATATATGTCATAGAATGTCATAGTATAGTAATTTTATTCTATACCCACGTGGAAATCAACGATCGGCTCAATACCAAATCAACACCCAGCGATCTTAGCCAACCGTCGTCTAAATGTTGGGCTGTTAACAATGTTCGACATAAATCCGACGCTCGATTTATATATTCAGCTAATGCATTATCTGTTATACCAATAGTTATATACGACCCATAAAGACCGTAATGTAATGCCGAGTAAAACTTTTTTCTAATATTTTACAAGATTCAGTTAATATTGGTTATTCAATACAAAAATTATTATTTATACAGATTTTTATCTAATTTGTTTTTAATAAAGAAACTATTTTTAATGGTTTATTTTTTATTAAGTCTGTATATGTGAAAAATTCAATTTTTGTACATTTTTTACATAATACAACGTTGGCCCAACTTATTCCACAATTGGTTCAATATTGGCTGCTTTTTCAAAAATATATTGTTCCAGTAATAGCTGGATACCAAAGTTCTATATCCATTTTCAATATCGGGACGACGTCTAGCCGATTATCACTATCATTTTATTACCGAAATTTCTACGTGGGTACTTTATTCTTCGTGTAGTAAGCGATGCCAACCAATGAAATAACGGAAATCAACTGATTTAACCAATGAGAATTATCAAAATGTTACAATGTAAATTGTACAATTTCATTTTCTCATTGTGTCATTGAATATGATTTATTTTATTTATTTTGAATGCTCTAAACGAGCCGTTCTTTTTTATTAAAACAGTTTATACAATATTTATAATTATCAATAAATAATAGTGGTTTAATAATAGAATTTTATAAGAATGTCAGGATTTTAACAAGAAACGGTAACTGCAAATGCCCGTGGGCGTATACGCGAGATAAGACTTTGAGTATGTTTCAATACCAAGCTTTCATTCATTAAATTAAAAACGATATGACTTTAAATGCGTTGAAATTCAATATTTATTTTAAACATATAACTATTAAATTTGTACTACAAAAATATTTATTACAAAATTGTTTATTATTTTCTATTTGTGTAAAGGTTATTTAAAGATTAAAGATTATTATTTATATTATTATTACTATTATTACGTACAACTATATAGTATCATATTAAACGTTAATAAATATTAAAAACAGAATAAATATGCAATTATAAATAATTTATTAGTATACAATATATATATATATATTTTATTTTTACTTTTCATGTACTACTAGTCAGCCATACGGGTTTTTCCCGAGGCGAAATGTACACCATACTTTCGGTCACCTTAACTATACTGGACTAAACTTGCAAAAGTGTTTATAAACATTTGAGTTGAGGATATTCTTTAAGGGATGTCCCCCTTTAGCATGTCGAAACTCAAGTACAAGGCTCGAGGAATTATGTTCCTTCATCTTAATGCAGTACTTTGTCGATTTTGGTTGATATTTCGGATTGTTAATTATCAAAACTGTCCCATTAAACATCATATATCATCTATATTTAAAACAGATAAAACCATTTCTAGGCTTATCGTAAATAAAATAAATGAATTATTATCTATTCTATCATAATAACAATTTAATATAATCAATTATTGAATGCGAATTATAAAACGAAATATAAAAAGGGAATAACAAATTACAATTGCGAATATGACATTGTAAAATGATCTTAATATAAATTCGTAAATCCGGTTATTTTTTGCATTTTTGAATTGCCTATACTTTTTAATGTTTTTATGCAGTTATTAAGAAAAAATATTATGCGGTATATAGCTTATTTTTATACTCAATCACGAACATCATCAATAATAATATGTAACCGAAACGAGACAGGTATTGAATACTTCCATGGACAATATATTATCTGTCTCAACGCTCGTTATCACAAGCTGCGCTTATTGCGAATTCGATACCCATTATCGATACATACACATATATTGATTTAAGTTTGTAAAATAACATACTGTAATGTAAACATACTCTATCTGTTGCTATATATGTACGTTATAATAAACAAAATTTATTCTACGTCGTTTAAAAAGTATTTCAAAAAATTTAAATACAAATATTTTTTTATAAACATTTTTTATTATAATTTAGTTTAAAAAATACAGACGTTAGATGTTAATTATTTTAAATAATTTATGTTTGATTAACAACAATGTTTTAAAGTAATTTGATCCACAAAATAGCATAAAATATATGTATATATGCAGAGCTTCAAAATTTCTTATATAACGTTAATTAAAATATAAGAATTAAATAATTTCACAAAATTCATCAAAGATTTTATTACTTTATAATATAATTTTGCATAAATGCTAAATTTTAAAATAATTTAATGTACCCTTTACGAAAATTATAAATTATATTTGTCAGATTTTTTTTATGAATAATACACTGAAAGAAATGTTGTAGTATAAATTAGCATTAATGATATTAATTGAGTATTATGACAGACAAATGCTAATTTTGAACATATTTTCTGTTAAAATATTGCATAAAAGATATTAAAAATTAACACAATACATGGTAGAAAAGATAATTTCATAGTCGTCATGCTCAATTAATATTGCTTAGCGTATATATTTATTTTCTTCAAATTAAAGTAAAATAAAAATATCTTATATTTATATTATTATATACTATAACTGTATCAAAATATGAATTTTAGTTGGAATGTGTATTTTTTTTACAATATAACGGTATCGCGAGATCGAAAAATAATTATTATTAGATGGAGACTTTCTTGGTTCCAAAATAATATTAATTCGAATGCAAGTTATTCGTTTACTCAATAAACTTGTTTTAAATGAGTTTTTCATTATTTCTACATTGATGAATACATTGTTATTATATGAGTACAACAGAATGTGAAATAAACAATTTTATCGATCATAAACATTTCATAATTGAAAATTTACATTTGATCGAGTATTACTATTTTTAAACCTGCAGTTAAAATTATTTAATAGGGAATTTTAATTTTGATTTGTATGAAATCGATAGATTTTAATTAATAAAAGATCAATTTTAATGTATACACGTTCACCTTTCAAATGAAAATAATTTAATTAAATTTAGTATTAAGAAAATGTTAAGACTGTATAAACTATGAAATAATAATATAAATATTATCGGTGGTGTTGTTATACTTGTGCTTGTACTGGGAGATGATGGTAGTCTACTAGTATTGGTGTGGTAATGGGAATGATATACTAATCAATTTCGCGCCAGTATGGCAGTGAAAAGTTAATTAACGTTAAAAATATTGTTTTTATTAATAGTTATATTGTTATATTTTCAATGATGCAATACTGCTTATTATTAACTATCATACACAATACAATACTTATTATCAATTTATTCGCTAAGCGTGAGTATTTAAACCGCTCTTATTTAGCTTTAACTAATTAATATTATTCCCTGAGTTTATTTTATGAAAAATTGTCTGGGTCTTACTGAAGTTACTTTTGACTGGTAAACTGTCAAGTAAAAATAACTTTGGCCCACTCTTTTGAAGCTTTGTATTTGGGACACACATTCTAACCTCACTTTCTCAGGATTACATCGATACTCTGCAGATCAATTTGAGGAAGGATTGGGTGCTTCGGGACTGGATCAGTTACTGCATTGGATCATCTCGCATTTCATATCGTTTGCGACAAATATTTTATTTGAAATTTTTTATTTCGCTGTTATTAACACATCTTTATTATTGTTTCTTGCTATTCTCCTGTATGCAGATGACGTAAATTGTTTCACTGCGTGAAAGACAATAGCAACCCGTTGCAAATTCACACAGATCTAGATACCTTGCGCTTTGGTGTAATCAAAACAAATTAAAACTTAATATTCCTGAATGTAAAGTAGTGAACTACACTAGAAAACGTAATACCATATCATATGGCTACGAAATCGACAATACTTTACTCGATATTACATAATCTGTTAGAGATCTAGGTGTGTGGTATAGTGACGTGATTCCCTTGCAGGCGCCAAAGAAAAAGAAAAGAACATAAATATTATTCGCGATGTAATGTACGCGTCGCGGTTATTGCGCCTTTTGTCTGCTGTCTAGAAGACGACCGAAAAATCGGCGGCAGTTTTGGATAACTGCGCCTTTGTTTTCCGTCAAGGGAAAACGACCGTTCAATCGGCGCCAATATCGTAGCGCATTTCTCTCCTCAAGCGAGAATATCGCGAGGAGAGGAGTGTCGTGAGAACGTTTTGTTCCTGCCCGTTTCGCGTTTCGCTGGTAAATCGCGTTGCGATATCGCTGAATTAAGATTGGTTTTTCTTGCGGCTCCCTGCACTCTACCTTTTACACCGCTGGCATGGAAGTTCCCAGGGTGCAACCTAGTCTCAGCTAGGCGGTGCGGGATGTCGAGCCGACTTAAAGATGTGTAACCCTGGATCACGCTCACGTCACGCTTTTGCACGCTTCGCAGCAGAGGACTGCGCGGACATGCGACTGAGTGCATATGCTCGGCGGTGACGGCTAGCGTTTTCCCTTGAGCGAATGACCGCTAAGAGAAGAGTGTTGTGCCCCACTATGTGAAGTATGTGTGTTTCGGACTGAGCAAGGGACCGCTAGGCCGGCGTGTCGTATAAGTGTTGTGATCTCTTCCCCTTCACGCTGAGCGGAGGACCGCTAGCAGGCGGGAAGATTACTCTAAAAGAGACTAAATATTTTTAAGGGAAACCGTTACCCTGAATGAAGATCCGCTAGGGAAGGTAAGCGAGGGAGTGTTGAGCGAGAGCCGCTAACACGTTGCGCTGAGCAAAGGACCGCTAGCGTATGGCTTCGTGGATTCTGAGCGAAGGACCGCTAAGGAACCGCAAGGCATGTGCTGAAAAAAGTAAGGAGATAGGTATCGGCGATAGCGGTTGAGCCACCACCCCAAAAGATTCCAAAAACAGTCCCAAGTTGTGACTATCAATTGATAGTCATGGTCGCGAATACTGGACTGAAGCTCCTGAGTACGCTGCGCATGGGTTTATGTTTTCAGCCGGGCCGATTGCCTGCGAGAAAGCACACGCCACCTAGCGGCGCGCCGCAAACTATCACCTAACGGGCGTACGGACTACGCCAGCCGCGACTACTCGGTCCACGCGCAACGGCATCTCCCGCTTCCCCTCTGTACCTTGTACAGAAAGATCGTGGGTAAATCAACAGTTCTGATGGTTCTTTTCAACATCATATTGATTACATTGCATATAAATCTTTGAAAACACTTGGTTTTATTAATAGAAATTGTACCTACTTCAAAAATCCGTCTACATACAAATTATTATACGTTTCCTTGGTTAGATCCATTTTGGAATATGCCTCTGTGATCTCACCATGATGGTCACCACATACCGTAGGAAAAATAAAAGTTATTGAACGAACACAGCATAAGTTTATTCGTAATTTCGCTTCAAGTAATTCAGGCTTCATTATAGACATATATGACCATGACCTAGCGCAGGCAATAGTTAACTGTAATATTGTATCTTTAGAAGAGAGACGTAAATCTGCCGACCTCTTATTTCTTTTTTCTGGCATAAAATATAACTTCCTGTTACCACCACCTCCAATCACATTCTTCCAATACAATAGACCTACCCCGAAAATTTTCGTTTTACAAAACGAATTACTTATACTACGACACCATAGAGTGAATGATACGACTTGCGAATCTAATTCTGTCTGATCCGAATGTTTTCGCTTTATCTCGGTCCCAATTTTCCGCCAAACTGCTCAATTTACTTTCTGTATAAACACTGCGCGTTTGAATGCTTATAGTTTATACTTAATTTTTGTTTATAAAGGGATATTCCCGTTAATTTTGTAAATAAATAAGAGAAAAGAAATCATTCGCAATACTAGAATATCCATGGTTGAATATTAAATGTCGAAGGTATATATTAATATGAGCGTTTCATCCCAGTACATGCCCGAATTTGAACGGTCGACGAACGACTTGCAGTACTGGCACAATTCTGTGCCATTAAATAATTTCCACAAATTTTATAGAAAATCATTTTTTTCTTCTCCTAATGTAAGGTAATTTATGATATGAAATTTTATATTTTACAACATTAACTTCCATTGTATATTAAAATTGTTACTATTAAATCTATTACAATAATAAGTTCAGTCTCATAATTTAGTTCATATTTAGTTAAAATGTATTTTAATATTTTTTTAAACACAAATGTTGCAAAAATATGCTTAGATCAACATGAAACATTTTTCACAATTCTTTTTTATTTACAAACCTGAATAATAAATAATTGAAAGTAGTATTGAAAATTAATTGGCCATTCCTTTCGAATATGTTCGTTAACGCAGTAAGGCATAAAGTATGACTCAATTAAGCTTGGGTTACGGGTCATTGGATGCTTCATAGCCTTAAAATATAGGGATGTTCTATTATTTTGTATAAATCAAATCAAACAGTGAAAGTCGTACTAAACTGAATTTTAAAAGACAATTGTTAGTTTAATCAACTTATGGAATTACAATTTACAAACATTAATATAAATTAAACTGTAATTTAATACAATACATTAAAATTATAATGAACTAAGATATTTTTTTCTCTAATTAGTAATGCAAAAATTACAAATACAAAGAAATAGGTCTCCGGTAAAAACAAAAAATAAGAAAAATGAAAAGTACAAAATTTATAAAATCTTCAATCTTTGTCCTACAAAAGATTATTAAAGAATAGCTTGTTAAAGTAGATTCATTTTGATTTTATTATTACCAATAGTTTGCTTCTTATCAGAAAAAAGGTGTTTGCCGGTTATGCAAAATAGTATAATATTAAAAATATATTAGTTACAATTGATTAGCTAGTATATCCAATAACTATATATTAAGATATTCACAAAAAGTTATATTTTACTAATACAATACAAACCCGCATTAAAAATAGATTGAAATAAGAACGGTTTATAGAAATTTATTCTTTCTATCTAAATCGACAAATAAATATTGTACAAAATGTATTCTTTACCCTTCAGCCGTACACTATTAAAAAGTTAAAAATTACTAGTAGTTTAATTAATATATTATCAATATTAGAAACAATTATAATTAATGTCTCTATTCAGTTTAATCCCACACAGAACAGTTACGTTCAGGGAACGTTACTGTAACGTTACAAAATTTAAGAAAACATGTTCCCGTAACGTCACAGTAACCTTAGTTACGTTCCCGACACCATTCGAGCGCATGGTGAGGGAAGCAACAGTGATACGTAGCAGAAGGCGAAGTTAAGCAACATAGATCCCGATCGTTACATGGATGGGTGACCGTTCATTAAAAACATGTCTTCAATAATATTGAAGATAATGGGATATATGTGTTGTAACACGGTACGCGCGCACGCGGAAGCGTAAGCATACGCGGGTTGCCGCTTACTTGGCGCCGGGTTCGAGCGCCAGGCCGTTTTGCCCGAAACGGCCAAAGGACGGGTTCTCGGGGGCACCGCG
>JABFQC010004182.1:0-12993 GCA_022817085.1 Psilanteris sp. ZL-2020
TATACAGACCTCAGAACAAAAGCTGTTGAGAAAGGATATTTTTAAACCTTGAAATAAAAACACGGAAAAATAAAGATAATGACAGAGACACGAAGATAATAAATATGACATAAAACAATGAATCGTTTGAAAAATTTAATATAAAATGTAAATAATGAATAATTTGATTTATTTTTAATTGGAAACACAAAGTGTTTAAGACAAAATTAATTAAGTTAATACGGTAAATGCTTGGATATATATAATTTATTTAATCACAAATTAATAATTATATCACTTAAATAACACGTGTTCTAAAACTTCTGATTTATTATTACATCTACTAAAAATTTTAATAATTTTATTCAAATTCAATAGAAAAAATTAAAATCTGTCACTTACATTTTTTATTTATTTATTTATATACAAAACATATTCGCATAATATGATATACAAATCATATGAAATTAAAATTGTATCGATGAATGATGAAGTTTCATCTTTATTAAGATATATTGTATTATATACTTTAATATTAAATAATATAAAAACAAAACGTTTAGAAGAATTTATACTATATTATATTACAGCATTTCAATGCTTATATAATATTTATTAATGTAAAAATATAAATATAAATGTAGAAATATTTACAATTTATATTATAATAAATTACTAATAAAACAATTTCTTTCTAAAATAATTTACAGATAAATAAATTTGTATCTACCACTTTATCATACCTAAGCATTAAGCATAATAAAATCAAATAGATAAATATTCGCAAAGTTTTTTCTATGTAAAATCGAAAATTTGCAGAAATACATTTACAATATAAAATGATATATAATTAGAATATAAGCACAATAATTAAACTCTAGAATCATATACTCTTCACATACATTTCGTTTAACTTAATTTAGGAATATATTTTTCACGTAATTCCTCTTTAACTTTTGGCAAATATTTTTTTGCTTCTGTTACATTATTATATTTTAAACAGAGATCGATGAAAGGCTAAAAAAAGTTTAATTTAAAATATATTAGATTTAACATGTTACTAATATTAATTAGATATAATAATTGACTAAAAATATTACAATATTTACCTCATAACCAATTGGAGATTTTTTGCTTCTGGAAAATTTATCTAATTCTGACCATAATCCTTTTTCAGCAATGCATTGTATTCGTAACCACCAATACCTAAGAATAATAAATGTAATACAATTGTATATATTATTTGAAGCAACAAATAAAGAATAAACATAATAATGATAGTAATATTAGTAACAAAAATAATAATCATAAATATATATATGACGAGAGAAACTTATCAGTATGTTAATTTTTGTATTTTAATACATAGTCTATTAATGTTTAAAACAAAATATATATTCTATAATATATTTTCTCTTATTAAAACAGTCAAAATCTTAATTTTACCTTCTGTCTGGAATTTTATATTCCGAGCGTAATTTATCAGCCAGTTTGATCTCATTTTGAAGAAGCAAAAGTTTGACCGTCTCATTAAGAGATTTCCCGACTACTGTCTCACGCAGTGTATTCTCCAAAGATCGTTGATACTTCAGTAATTTGATTTGCTCCTCAGTTAAAGTCATGTTCGCGTCACTGCGCGCAAGTTTAAAATTATCTTGCGCGGATTGTAACAAAGAATCCCGCGAAGTTTCATTCTGAACAAAATCGACCACAAAATCAAACCTTAATCTTATCTATGACAAACCTATCATAAAACTACAATAACTGTCAGTATTTACCTTAAGTTGTAAACTTTCTTTAATAAACCAAAGTGCTTGTGAAAAATAGTCATCGTGTTGATTATAAATATCACGCAAGGTCTCACGATTATGATTCTTGCAATACTTTATATACAACGATTTAGCTAATGGACAATGCATAATAATCGATCTCTGTAAGCGTATTAATATTTAATTACAAAGAAAACATTTGCAAACATTTTTACAAAAGCAACAATATAACTTACTAATATTGTATCATAAGAAAATTAAACCTTTTATCAATATCAAGAAAACTCACTTGAAATTCGCCCAAAGGCATATGTTCTCGGAGATATAGTATGACAGTATAAACTAAATCAGTGTTCCCACTTTCCACGGCTTTATGTAAAGCAGCTTGCTCTTCTCCAAGTCGCAACAAAAGTGGTACTTGAAGCTGAGCACGAGGCTCGTAATCAATTAACTGTAAAACAAACAAGTTAAATTATTTTTCGTCTAATATTTAATTTTTGACTTTAATAAACAGAAACTATAAAATTACATTAAAGACTAATTAATCGAATTATTTAAATATTTTATTATTTTAAAACTAAATAAAAACTAAAACAAGATTTTGAAGTTAGTACAACTGCGATGAAAATATTTAGAATACAATATATATGTATATATATATATATATCTACTTTGATGGCCAATTGTATTCTACCACAGTCTGCTGCTCTCACGGCAATTTCACTATACGACACTCCCGGAGCATAGCCCAACTTATCCGCGATCTCTTCTGCAATTTGCTCCTTATCCAGTTGCATTTGTTTCACCTGTCTCGACAACAACATTAGTAATTTCTATTGCATGTTTAAGCGCAATATTGTTAAAATGTAGATTATAGAAATAATAACTCATAATTGCAATATAATACACCTTAAAACATATTTTTCAAATTCATGCAAAATATTAATACAATTTCTCTATAATTTTACCTTATAACAAGCCCAGTGAGCCAGTATCCGACTTTCACCCTCAATTTCGGGTAATTGAAGGTGCCTCGAGATTAAAATACTTAGATAATAATGCCTCCTTGCTACAAGTCTATCCAATAGTACTTGACTCGTTAGAGCGTTGAATCTTTAATATTAATTAAGGAATAATAATCAATTAAAATATAATATTTCTATAAATGTATTTCATTTATCAATAAATAAGTAATACTTATTAATACTTAAATTATAAAAACACAACAGATGTGTTTCTCAATTTAACAAGTTTAAAAAAAGGATACTGCGTATAAGTCAAAGGTATGCCGATATTTGGATGCCTAACTGCATTCAAAACTCTTAATGTTCTATGCATATTTACATAGTGATCAGGATTTATAGTTTTGCTGAAACCCTTTCCAAACTTCGCAGCCTGTTAAATAATTAATAAATTTATATTATTTTATTATATTATATTAAACCTCTGTAATAAAAAAAATAAAAATAGATATATTTCAGTAACGCATATAAGAATAATGTTATATATAATGATCTTAACTAACTATCAAATTCCATACTCATGACAGGTATATCTATAACTATTGTGAATATAGGTATACAATTTATTGTATGGATTTTGATTAGGTATGGAATTTGATACTGACCTATATATATATATATATATATATATATATATATATATATATCTTAATATTTTAAATAACATAATTCAAATAAGGTTTTTAATGTGTTTGTAATAGTATTATTTCTTTTCGTATTTTTTCAGATATATAATATAAATGTGAAAGAATTTATATTATTCTTGTATTAAATTATACACTACTGCAAAAAAAATAATTTAGAATTTTAACTTCAAAAGTTATAATTTTGTAATAAGTTGATGTTTATGTTTAATTAATATTATTAAATTAATTTATTTATTAACATTTTATTTAATTTAAACTGTTGTGTATCATACAATAAAAATTATAATTTTAGTTTGAAAACTATAATTTCTTTCTGAATCTTAAAATTATAATTATATTTAGATTGTAGAGTATTAACAATTTTGTGTAAAATTAACTTTTATCATTATTGCTTTTATACGTTTCCTTACCTTAAATGTTTAATGAAATGACGGTCCTTAACCTTAATAACCGAATTACAAAATTACCTTTGTGTGTAACAGTGAAAATAATAGTCAAGTAGGAAACGTATTTTTAGATAACTTATTTTTAGATAATATATACTGGACAATACTTAATCCAAATATATTAAACATTATTAATTGTTTATAAATATAGTAGTTATCATAAGAATTAGAACAGTTAATCTATTTAAAGAATTGCGTTAATAAAACTTAAGATAAAATTCTTTTAATATTTAATCAGTTTATTTTAAGAGTAAATTTAACTCATCTTTCATTTTAATTTTATTGGTGTTAAAAAGTCCCTACATTGAATCGTAATGCATCAAAAGAAATATTTTTATATAAAGAAATTTTCAAATTTGCAGTACAATTATTTTATTACTTGGTTATTTAATTTAAACTTTATTAATGATAATTTTACAAATGCTGTTTTTAGAATATTTAATATGTTCATTATTTGTTTTGCTTATATTTGCAATAAATTATTTGCAATTGTCAATATAAAAACGGTATTGCATAAATGAATTTTAAACATATTAAAATTAAAGACTTGAAATGTAAATTACTTTAAAATGAAGTGATCTGATTAGATATTAATCAACTAATATAATTTTAAAATTCATTAGACTTTAATTTTCATATATGCCCAGACATATAACAAATATCGTATGTATATTAATAATATAAATATTATATAATCTTTAAATAATAATATAAAAATTTAAATATCAACCTTTCTCAGTTATAACTACATTAATTTCAGATTTTCTTAAAATTTTATTTTATATTAACCAAGGAAGTATTCCATTAACAATGAAAGATGTTTTAATAGAAAGTTATTTAACTTTTCTAATATTTAAAATATTAATGCTTCTACTTTTCTGAAGAATTTCTTTATTTTATTTGTTATATCTTTCAACACATACTAATATTATATATATATATATATATATTTAAAATAATATATACTTCAATGTGTAATTTGTATAAACTACAAATTTTTATCAAAATCCCAATTCAGTTGGATCTTGTTTAGCAGACAAGCAGTAGTTTATTAACATTTTTATATTTTATTAGTTTAAATATGATTATTTCAATAATTGTAACTAATATTCTATTGCATATATTTTTATGTATTATATACATATTATGTATTTCGTTCTCCTTATAATATTTAATTAATTTAATTTTAGTAATACATTTATGTTATATTTTAAATATTTAATTCACTATTTCTTATTTGAAAATGGAGTAAGTTCAATTTAAATATTAATTTTTATTTAAATAAATTCTATAAATTATCAAGAAATATGGTATATATACACCTACTCTGATAAGTAGTTTCTGAGTGTCGAAATCAAACTCGTGACTAGCTGCATTGATACAAGCTGTGACAGCAGAGTCTAATTTGTCCTTCACCAAATCAATATAACTGTCTGATTTGTGACTCTTCCGTTCAAATTGTTTTGAGGCTTCCAAAAGATAAGATGCGGGATCAGTTGAATTAATCCTAAATATCTTTTGTACGACATCAGGTACTTTTTGTATCATCTCGTGCGAATAACTCGATAATACACGTACACCATCTATTTCAGCAATCAAATGAGCTGGTCCATCATAAGTATATACCATAGTTTCTCCTGATCGACCCACAACCATTATTGTACTATTCCAACAACAAACTACTGCAGCAGTACCACACCTTCAGCATGAAATAGAAATTTAATAATTAACATCAAAAATGTTTAGAAATATTTATAATATAAATATACAAACAATACATTGAAATAAATTAAGACATACGAATTCATATTTTAGTATAAACAAAAACATAATTGCAAATATTTAAGTTTCCTTAATAATATTAATTACTAACCATGCTATATCAGTAAGTGGTTCCTTAATATTTGTTAAATGTTCACAATATTTATTTTTAAAGTCAACTGACCCTAAATACAAACTACCAGTATCTGAATATAAAGCAATATGCTTAGCGTTACCAGATACTGCCATTTGTTTAATAGAATTAATTCTGTTTTTAAAAAGTTTATTCTGTAAAAAATAATAATTTTAATATACTGTAGTATAAAATGTTTATTTTTGTAGACTTGTCATTAAAATTATTCTTACAAATGGTATTGGAGTTGTTCCTTGAGAATTATAATGAGATATTATATGAACGCCTTCTTGATTGGATAAAATAATTTGACTATCCCTTTCACAACGAACAATACACCAACTATCTATAGAACCACCTAATTCTAGAATAATTAAAATTTATTTTAATTTTAGAATAATTAAACATTGAATGAAAAAATTTAATTGGAAGTTCTTATAAAATTCAAAATTCTTACTTGAAATTTCTGATACTTGTCTAACTTTTGGTTCACAAATATTATTAACTATAAATATACGATTAGCTGATGTTAAAATAGCAATTCCTGTTCCACTAGCACTAATAAAAAATTTTGCTTCTGCTACTTTTGTTTCTTTTGCTTCCTAAATCATTCATTCAAAATAAATACAAAATATTTAGTTTAAATATATAATAAATTATTACATTTATATTCTGTACATTAATAAATTTATTCAGAGATATCCTTCTGTTCATTAAGACCATTTTATCATGTTTAAAAGCATTCTTGTTGATTTATAAATAATTAAGCTAAGATAATATATATTTAATAACTTAATATTTCTTACATTGCTCATACTAAAGGCATGTTGGTATTTACCAAACATGTCATAAATAAGAACCATTCCATCCTCCTGAATACATAATAATTCTTCTTGATATGACCATCCAAGCATCACTATTTGACCACTATTCCACTGTAAATAATATTATTATAAACTATGTTAATTGATTCATTTAATTATTATTATTAAAGTTATATTTAGTATAAATTAAATTTATATAATATCTATTATGTTTATACATAATATTTTAGTAATTTTATATGCATAGTGATAGTTTTGCTTATGAACATATCTTTAAATGTTATGTAAAAAATTTGAAATGATAGTATTGTTTCAAATTATTTTAATAAATCTGATTGATATTAATTTAATTTAAAATCTTATAATTTACTACAGATTAATACTACAGATTAAAACGCAAATAAAAAAGTGAGTACTAGTTATATAAAGATATCACATATATATTTATAAAATTGATTATTTTTCATTTGTTGGTTTCATGTGTTTATAACATATACCTTATAACAATTTTGAAAAAAAGCAATTGTATTGAAAATCTTACTTGTATATTGGCCATTGAATTCCCAGAAGATGAAAATATAGATATTATTGGTTTACTACCCCCTTGAATTTTAACAAATTTTCTAGGATCTCTAGTAATTGCAATAGAACCTCCATATGGAGCAGCTACTACTAAATTATAGATGCTTGCTTCACGTTGAAAATTCAATGGATAGAGTTCAAATTTCCTTTAATAATATAAAATTTATAAACATTATAATTATTTTCAATTTAATAAAACAATTTAAATTCTGTAAATAAACACTTACCGAAAGTATGTATCCCGTCCCAAAGGGAACCAATCTGCTGTTAACATAACAGGCATTTTTGTCTAATATTATTTAAATTTTGTTTATTGTTACTCATATAACCGAACAAAGTTCTAATAAAATTTATCAAACCCGTCAAACCTGTCTCAGCGACTCAGCTGATCTATGTTTGTGTAGTAGTATGTTTGTATCTACCCACTGTTAGAATGTATTTAACGCGACATCTAGAAGATTTAGAAAGAATCAACAAGAATATTAGCATTTAGTTTGCGACGTCTGCAATGTACGCGATGTCGCCATATCGACATCAAAATAAGTAAAATGATAATATATATATTTTCATTTCATGCAATGTATTTTATTTTATAAAGAATATTCATAATACATATTGTTAATAATTAAACTTATTTATATATATAATACATGCAGTAATGAAAAACCATGCTTCTTGTTTTTTATACTTTTATCAAGGCTTTTATATATTAAAAAAAAAACACTCGTGTGCTAATAAATTTATATTAAAAATTACTATAAACAATACTCTGTTCAATTAACAAAATACATTGAATATTATTAAATTATATATTAAAACAAAAACATGCGAAAATATTAATCAAAAACATTTTAGTAGTGATTTTCAAAATGAATAGTAAAAATAAAAATTTTTATAAAATACATATTTGATATATAATTTTCCACAAATAATATTTAACAATTAGATTTTTTTGTTTATTTTTAATAACAAAAATTTATTACAAAGAAGATTAAACCGTGTACATGTTTATAAATATGCAATTTTATTAATTATAAGAATAGAATATTGTATTATAATGATATACTTAATGGTATATAAAACTTTGTTTAAATGAATTATATATTGTATATCCATAAATTATTTATTACGCGAGATAATACAAATTTTTCAATTATAAATTTAAATAGTTTAATAAACTTATAAATCAAAATTTATTATTCATCTTATCTAATTATGTTCATTCATATTATATATATAATTATAATAAATAAATTGTGGTATAATAAGGTAAAAGCAATTTAAAGCCAGTTATTTCTTTTAATTATGTTTTAAGTAAATTTTTCTTTATTCTATATGAAAATTCTTTACTTTTTAGATAATTAATTAACATAAATACACTAAAAACGGAAAATTTCGTAACAATTTTAATTAAATAAATAATTAAAATATTATTTCACTGTATATATAAATTGAAATCGTATATACCAATCAGCTTTAGAACTGCATGACTCCTTTATCACATAACCATAAACAAGAAATTAATTTTTGTATAAATGTTAAACCAGTTTCAGATTTCAAATCTAACTTATAATTGAAAGTTATTCTTATAAAATACTAAACTTGAATATAAATAAATAACTGCAGTAATTTTGTATTAATATAATGAAAAAATATTTGTTTAAATAAGCCAAGTAAGCGTAACATATAATAAAATTAAAATATTGATGCGTACTAAAAGTTTGTTGTCCTTATTTTTTTCTTTTTTTTTTAAATGAAATAAATTATATTAATACATATAACAACCGTGTTGCAACTGCTGTTATAGGAAATATATATTAATACAAATAAATTAATGTATTATTAAACTAAAAATGGTACATGGGAAAAATCAGAAGCATCAGTTTTCATTGAAGTATAAACCCGTCTTATTTCTACGGAGTAACTTCATCCATTTCTCCAACAGAGCATTCTTTAGAACACCAGAAGCAACGCGGATTCAACATTCTCATCGTCAACCAGTTTTGCAAAGTATCTTCTCTAGCAGAAATGTCGGGAAAAAAGAAAAAAACGCAGAGACAAATTCAAAGATGACGATTCTATATGAAAGTACAGTAACCTACATTGCTTGTATATATAGAAATGAAATTTTACCCGAAAAAAGAAAAACTATTTTCCATCTGCAAGTTTCCTCTTTCAATCATCTTTAATTACATTTATACGCTACTGTGTTTGATGGGAAAGTTTAACATAAAAACGTTTCAGTGTGTGAAAAAGAAATACAACTTTATTTCAATTAATAATATTTAGTTCAATTTTATTGTATATTCTCATATTTAACTTTGAAAATTTTAATGACACATTTGTGCTTAATCTTTATTTTGTATAAATATAAAAAAAACAGTATATTTGATGTTACACATTCGATATATTGAATTATTATTAAAACCAGGCAGTTTATGAATTTATGTTATTTCATAGATTGATTGATGAACATATATCATTTAATTATTATAAATGATAGTATATAAAATCAAGTTATACAATCACAAATTTTCTAATCCGTTATTATTAATTTATTTAAATTTATTCATTTTATATAAGTCTAAAGTTAAATTTCGTATATAAATATTTTTACCTATAACAGTTAACATGCAGATACTATTATATGAACGCGTATAAAATTGGTTAATAAATATATTGTTCGAAATATAATAATTAAATCGTACCCGAAATGTTACCTTTATAATTGTTTAATTATATTTGTTAAATTTGTCCATAAGTCTAACACTTTGTTTAAATTTAAAATTTTCCAATAATTTTACAAAACTAAATTAATACATTACTATTGTACACTGAGCAAAAAATGTTTAACAATTTACTACATAATATATCAAAACTAGACGATACGTGAAAATAAAAGATAAATTACCATATAATGTTGTAAAATTGGCAATGCACATAATAATATATTCAAATTTATGTAGACAATTTTAATATATAATGCAGTAATATTTTTTGTGTTTTCACGTATCGTTCTCTTTTGATATATTATATAGTAAATTGTTAAATATTTGTTTTCTCAGTGATAAAATTACACCGATACAGTATCCAATGCGACTATATACAATAAATACGAAAAATACACATTTAAAACAAAAATTAATATACTTTAACAAACATTCCATCAACTTCAAAGGTGGCTGTGAAAAAAGTGCGTTTTAGCACCCTGGACCCACGATTACACTCTCAATAAGCGCATATGATCGTATAGTGAAAGGCCGAGAAACGTCGCATATTCTTAGGTCCCTGTTTTTCTCTTCTCACTACTGGTTCCTCTCCCGTTTCCTCGCGTCTCTCCACGATTGCAAGTCCTCTCTTTCTTTACACGTGTACTTCGTTTCCCATACTCACCGACCGTGTACCTTTAGTAGCGCTGGTGCTGGTGTGGGTATTTTCTTGGCTTATTCTCCGTTATGTTTCAGACACGCACTTGAGGACCTTTAAGACTCTCGACTCCTGTTGCTCGCCCGTTCGACTATTTAGGACTTCGGGTCATTCGGTTTTTTAACAAATCAGCGCATAGCGTACAGTTTTATTCAAATTGTATAATATAATTATCTAACGCATTAAGCACCGCGGCCAAAGAAAACGACTATTACCATTGCATTTTGTTGAAATACGACGTAAACGCAATTTACAAACGTAATAATTTTGTTTTCAATCGACTAAGAAATTTGATTCGATGCTTATGTCGAATTTGGTTTCTGCGTTTGTTTGACAATACGAGCTGCGAATATTTTCCGCGCAGATAGCATTATTTCAATGAGATGCGATCGGACTGGCGAGATACTTCGATGCAGCTTAATTAATTATTCCTGTTAGGTCGATCCACGAACAAACGTTATCGAATTAAGCTAATAAAATATCGCGATCCAGTGAAATTCCGTTAAGTACAGCGATATAAGCAAGATGTAAGCAAATAACTCTGTCGGAATACCACATCCCCATCTAGGCAGTTCTATTGGTTGTGATTGAAAATTGATACGCGATTAGCGTCCGTTGTAAACAACTATGACGAATTCTGTTCCATCTAGAATTCGATCGTTTCTCTTGTTGGCGACAATATGTATACATGATATATATATATATATATATCTATATATCTATATGACTTTCACCACACACGACGACATTCCTTTTCGTAAATCGTATATTAATGATGAACTCTCTATATACATGGCACAATTTCGGGTAACAAGGTGTTACCGTCACACGCCAAACTCACCTTGACTATAAAACTCTTCTATACATTTTCTCTTTCTTCTTCCATCTCCTTGTCTCTTTCACTCTTTCTCCTCGTACAAAGACTCCGTTCACCAATTTTACCTTCCTTCGACTAGTACCGCATGCACCAGCGCGCAGGCTGGTAGCGCCGGAACGAGCTCGCGTCTCTTATAGCTGGTTCAAAAGTAATGGTAAAATTAACGCGAAAAAGTGCAGTTTTCCCGAACCATGTGTTGTTCAGTTTTGCGAATTTCGTTGAACACGTAGTGCGCGACGGTCATTGCAGCCACTCCGGCGTAACTGAATTTTGGTGCCACCTTCGCAACACTGGAATGCGCGAATTTACTTGAGGAATTATGAGTGATCGTTATTCGCCGCAAAGAAGCACTTCGCAGAAAGGAATGGAATTCTTGCGCAAGATAGTCATGATGTGAGTCGAGAAAATTGTTGACGTCTCTTCTTTACGTGTGATTTGTGATTATATGATTTCGTCTTGGCGTGTTTTATTGGCGAGCAAGAAGCGTGGCGCTTTTTGTTTGATCCGCGACCACGGTTTCATTACGACCGCTTCGCGTAAGGAATTTGTTACGGTCGATTTCTGTTTGCGAACGTCGATATTAATTTGAGCGTTACACATTTCGGATGATCTGGATACTGTTGACTTCGCGGGGAAGGTATGGAGAACGTTTTGTAATGCGTTTGGTGTCGAGAAACATTCGACAGCTGAGTTCAATGTATTCAATTCGTGAATCAAATTTTAACCGCACCTCGATGATTTAATCAACATTTTTGAACAGATTTTTTGTTCAGACGCTGGAATGTGTTGTGTATGTCGTATATAACAAACAAGTGCACAATTATAAGCGTGGTGATTTATAATTTATGAAAAATCGTAAAATGTATTCCATTCTTTTGTGTATTATTGAAAAGTTTATTGGCTATAAAAATCAAGTATCCGTTAAATTGTTCGATCGTTTCACATACAAATTATTGCCCGAGCTATCAATTTATAAGATTAAACAATTTAATGTTGATTACAAAGATAATCGTCACCGATTGTATGAAGAAATAACAACTTTGTATCAAACTCGAGTCTAATTAAAGATGATTATTGTTTGATTCGTTTGCATTGCGTCCTCGTGAGAGGAATTCATAGATTATTATATTGTTCTGCTCACATCCGGATATATGCGTCGACCTTAAGAAAGAAAATATGTGTAAAAGGAAATGGCATATACAGGAGAGGAAAATTGCACATCATTGAGCATTCATGCGGAACTTGTCGTTGTTCAAGAATCAAGAAAAAATTGAACGACTCTCCATCTAGAAACGTTATAAATAAAAATGAAATCATTGATTACTTATTTTTTAATGATTGACAACCACGAGATTAACACAACTTACACGTAGAAAAAAGTTATAGCATAAATTGCTATACTTCTAGCATTCTGAGGATATTTCAGTTAATGTTACAGAAATTACTATACCTTTTTTATAGCAAACTTTCTTATATGATATAGTTAATTTTCTTACAAGATATAGTAAATTTTCTTATATGATATTG
>JABFQC010004183.1:0-12992 GCA_022817085.1 Psilanteris sp. ZL-2020
TCTTTGGTTTTAGTGTATCTGTACTGGACTGGTTTTTAAATTAAATCGAATTAATTTATTCTTTCTAAGCATAAAAATATCTAGGAAAAATTACTAAGAAAATTAGGAAGCCAATCCCAGAAGACCATTTTGTCTATATTTTAAACAACAATGTAAACTTATTAAGAAAATATAAAGAAAGAATTACATAAATTATATGACCAATTTTGATATATAAATTTTAATAATATTGTACTTAAAAAAGCAGAAATGTGTTCTAAAAAAATGTTTAATCTTTTTGTGATTTTGTTTATTAATTTTTTATGGAAAAAGTGCTAAAGCAACTTTAATAATAGGTTAAAGGAGTCCATAAAACTCCTTAAATTTATATAAACAGTACATGTTGATAAACATACTACTAGTATGTCGCTCAGTGTTTGTGTTTTGATTATAGATATGATTTTTACGGTGTATGACGGGGTTCGAATTTTCATTACTGCAACTTTTGGAAATAAGTTTCTTGTTTATAAATAAACCAAATAAAATATACATATATATATACAAAAACCCCAAAACGACAAATTTCTCAATCTCTAAATACATATTTATATATGTATGGACACTATGAAAAACTAATTATTGAAAATTATTGAATCAAAAAATCCTAATTTAATTTATATTTTTAAGTAAATTTCACAGAAAAATTACCAAAAATTGTAGCAAAAATATCTGAAATATTGTAATTTAAAAGAATAAAATTTTTCCCAAAAAGAAAATTACACGTTAGATATGCTATCTTCTGGGGTCGAATTCCTTTATATTTTAGGAAAATGTCACAGTATTTATACTAGTACTTCTTAATTTTTTCTTTCCGTGTATATATATGACCAAAAAGATTTGACCTTACTGAGCACAGTCAAGTCACATTATTTGCTAATATTACAACACGAAGACATCGGATTCCAAAATATTCACTTTTAAAAATAATATTTATTTAAAACCTAGACGGAAAGAAAAAGATGTATTAAAAATTACTCAAACTATCAATTGTGTGACAGTGTTTTATTTTGAAATATTACATACAAAATTAGTAAAAATTAACTGTGTTTTTGTACAAATTTTTGATAGTTTATGTATTTCAATATTGAAAATTCCCGTCACACATTTGCTATGAGTAATTTTTAATACTATTTTTCTCCGCGTAATGCTACATTAATGATTTCACGAATACGTTCAAACAGAAACCGAATTTCAATATACAATCCAAAAAGTAATCTTATTTGTTTTTATTTTTCAAAAATATGGTACTGGTGTCAGTTCGGAAAGAACATTATTATCAATTCTGAACTATTCGAAGTGTCAGTGCACACACCGGTAAATGATACCATTGCCGCGTTAACGGCGTTAAACGTTAACTTAATAGTTTAATTTGAGACTTATCAAATAATTAATCGGCCATTAATTATATAGCCGCATAATCTTTATTCCGCTAAAAGTAGCCATAAACAAAGCACCCTTGACCTTAAAACACAATCTAATCGACTTCTTATTCTATTAGCGTTTAATACCCACTTGACAATAGGAACGATCCGCAGAAGGATATCCTTCAGTATCCACGACCGATTCAGGCAGTTAGTCATCGAAGGACGACTCGCGCTGGGTTTCATCGTGAATACGTAGCACACATAGCCCAGGCGTGCAAGGTGCTATTAAAATTGCAAGGTGCGTTTGATTAAACTCGCGGAATCATCTGAGATGACTTCTCGTGCCACATTTTGTGCTATTATTCATCGTGCGTGTTGATGGGCGCCGTATGTTGACGTGGATCAAGCATACCAACATAACGGCAAATTGTGTTAAAAATGATTTATCGGATGCTCGAGACGATTTTATCGATCGCACGAGTTACGCGCCGAGTCAAATATTTATCAATAAATCACAGCTTAATTGGAGACGAAATAGAATTGAGTTCTGTTATAGGTTTTCTTGTTCCATATGTACCGACGGACGTAAAATGTTTATGATGTTTCTGCACATGTTTGATGATTTTCAATTTCGACTTTCTTCACGAAGATTATTTTGCTTTACGAATTAGCGTGCGAATTTGTTGATCAACCGGAATATAAAAAAATTTAATGCAATGTAATTTAAGTTTCTGCTTGTAAAAATGAAATGCGTAAACAATTTTTGTGTTATACTTTTGTAAAATTTTTAGTTAAATCCGGTTGAATATATTTCAAGATTCTTTAAAAGATGCGCTCAGACGAGAGATGAGCTACGTTTGAATCAGTAATAAATAATTTGAACTATAGAAGCCAAATACGTACACTGAAAGAAATAATCCTGCAAACTTTACCAGACAATATTGTAAACATCGGATAAAGGAGACATGTACATAAATACCTGCAAATATAATTATTTTTATCAGATTGTACGGTAATTTTTATCACATTTATTGAAGTTTTAACTATAATTTATCATACTTATTTATATTTTTCTTCCGTTATCCTATGTTTACAATAAAGTGTGGTAAAATTTAAAGGATTATTTCTTTCAGTGTATAAAGTATTAAAAAATATATATATAATCCGAAATTGAATTGAATGCAGTGATTTCTGATTTAAATAAAAAAGTATTGACTTGACAAATTTTATCTTAAATTTTAATCTTAATTAAGTGAATTGCATTTCTTCATTCTTTATAATACGTAATAGTGAACCCACGGTTCTCACTACGCTAACCTTATGAGAAAAAATTAAAATTACATAGAGCAATGTAAATATCTTCATTCTTAATAATAAATTGATCATCCCGGATTAAAAGGCACTTACAATTTGTATTATACCATTAATTAAAGTTACAATCATAATGCAAATCGCTAAGTAAACATTTGATTCACCGAAATAAAGTTATTACGCGGAAAAATGATCCGAGCGACGGACCAAAAATAGCAACGTATTTAAATTAGCGCGACTAGCATATAAATCTCAACGAAACTATTTTTAAACTTAGAAAAAGTATCAAAACTATAAGCAAGAAATATAGCCGCGAAACGCGAGTCAATTCCCGTCGCGCGCGTGCGTTTATTTATTTAACGAATCGTCACCGCGTCCGAACGGTCGGGCCCGATTTTGATTCGCGGATTACGAAAACCCGAAACAACATCCTTCCCGTGACGCGACAAACAATCGTTTCGGCGATACGACAGCAAAAACGGAGCAACCCGATGCACGCCGTTGCGCGCTATCAACGCGTCACGCGGGCAATATTACAGGCATTTGGACCGAATAATATATACAATGATTGCCGATATTCCTTAACTAGATTCGTCGGACAGAATTTTACGGAACGATGCCCCCGACGAGATGCTCGCGCGCAGCGGTATTCCGAATTGTCGTTCAAATCGATAGAACGGCATATTTTATCCACGAGGAATACGTACATTACGCGCACTCGTCTGCGTGGATTATGTTTAATCATATTTCAGAATGTCATATTTTTTTAACACACGGATTATCATAACGTCGTTATTGGCTCGCAAAACGCTGGAGATTGGTCCGCCGGTGTGCATGAGCGGCGCGGTTGATTGGGATCATTACAAGGGGCATTTTGCGCACCGAGCACGTATTCTGGCTCGAATCCGTACGCGGGAATAGGAAGTAGAGACAAAAAGGGACGGCGCGCATAAAGCCGACGCGCGGAGAGATAGCGGCGAGGAAAAAAAAGAAGGAAGAAAAAAGGGGAGAGGCTTTGTAGCCCGTAACAGTAGGGCCCCCTTCTCGATTTTAATAATCCTCGGCCCCCTTTAGCGTATCCCGGACGAGGATAAGGCGAGCGAGACGAACGGAAAGAGGCAAAAAAGGACGGCAAAAAAGAGCGAGAAAGACCCTCGGCTGCCGCTGCCTCGTGCCCGACGTTACGGGGTACCGCCCTCCTGCTGCGCGCCATCCAGCTATCCTCGTCTAGCCTGACGTTTTCACTACGTAACGGGTGGGTTTCAGACGTCGATGCCACGCTCGAGACCCTAACGATTATCATGTTTCGGCTTTTCAAGCTGAATGGGCCTTATGAATTTGTCTGTGTTTCGGCTGTTGGGTATACAAACTGCCGAGAGGGACGCATGGTGTTTCGGGCTCCTTTGTCGATTGAACCAAACACCTACGATGACAATGAATCCGTACGCCGTTCATTCAGTACGTTTACGATCAATGCTCGGCGTAGCGCGAGCGAGAATCCCGTGATGAACGAGTGGTTTGTTTGCATGGAATAATAATGGACGAATGTGACGTGTATTTGCAAAAATAAAAACGTCGTATATTCGCGAGCCGTAAAGCAAACAGGCGCCGAAAAAGCGATCGTTTGTTTATTCGGAAAAGCCCGCGCGGTTGCGTTAAATACGCGCGTTAACGCGCGCACGGCGCGGGCATTCGCGGGTGCCATTGCGTCGACGGTGCAGCGCGGCTACGTCTTTAGACAGGAACGGTTTTACGGCCGTCGTATAAAAAAAATTTCCGCCGGGTCGCGTCTTAGATCGCGCGCCGCGTGTTTGCTCCGAGAAAACGCGAATCGTAAAAGCGGCCGGGATTAACTCGCGCGTTGCTACAAGCAGATTATATATATATATATATATATATATGTGTGTGTGTGTGTATACATATTTTTTTTCTCCATTCAGACCGGCTCGGTTGATGGAAACGTTTTATTGACGCGTGAGATGTCGATATGAATTAAGTGCGGGTGATGGGCCGCGAGGTGTCGACGGTGCGTTGCGTTGGGGGAGCGTCCGGGCCGGGGGATCGGTTTTTGATGTAATGTTCAATTTGATTTTTCGTAATCACGTTATAGATTTCAATATCACTTACGCGGCATGTCGGCGGATAACTCGCGCGTCAAATATTTACTTTTTCTCACGGAAAATCGTTGATTTTCGTTGCGAACGAACTCGCGCCGCGCTTTTGTTTACGACTTTTCCACCGGCTGACAATTAAACGCGGCGCGAATCTCAGCGACGGCCGCGCGACCGGCAAAAACCTATCGGTCGCGTCCTTAAGCCACATTGTTTGTAAACGTATCATTGATTTTTTACGCGACCGTGTCGTCACAGATATGCATTTCAGCGCGCGCGAAGGCTATTGTTGGCTTTCGAAAAATAATCGCCCTCGAGACCGTAAAAGACCGTAAAGACCGTCTCGTAGGCGGTCATTAGACCATATCTTTTTGCTCAATTGCCCGAACAACGGCGACCAGCGAATCCGAAATATCGCGCTCGCGCGCGAACGGCGCTACGGGATTGACATTACGGCGACGTTCATTGTCGCGACTTTTAAAACAATAAGAAGCCCGGCTTGAGCGCAGCCTCTGTTAAATAATACGCTCAACTTTTACGGCGCAAACTTTTGCAAACAAAGCAAACGTTATGCACGGTTGACAATGAATAAAATAAAGATCGAACGAAAGAAAAAAACGAGCGCGCGTTTTCGTTCTAATAATTAATTTAAGGCGCATAATGCAATTTGTTTATTTCGCATCCTTCTTATTTTATTCAGCGCCGCGCCGTACGTTCAATTCCAGCATACATATCCGATATATATATATAGTTTCGCGTGCATAATTAATAAGAATCGCGGCGTAGTCGCGGCTCTCGGTCGCGCGAAACAATAAGTCGAAATTACTAACGAGAAGCAATATTTGATAAATCCGTGCGCCGAATTCCGTCGGCTTCGCGTCGAAATAACGTTTGACGGATCAAAGCGCGAAAAACGCGTTTGAGCCGGTAACCCTCGAACACGGGGCGTCGCAAAAGTAATACGATTCGTTTGCTTTTTCTAACTAAAATCTGCTCAATATTCCCGTTACGTCTGGCGGCGTCGGTCCCGGGCTCGCCTTCGTCGCGACTTTTGCCGTCGTTTCGTTTCTCTTATCGAGGTCTGAAAAGCCTCGGTAGGCCGCGCGGCCTGCGATATGGCACCGCTTCGGTGCGGGCGCTCGCTCGCTCGGTCGCTCGTGCGCGCGCGCGCGCGCCTCGAGATCGTGCCGCGGAGAGAAAACGGGAAGGTGTAAAGGAGACCGCCAGTCGGAGCGAGGTAATGGCCCAGACGGCGAGGGGACAAGGACGGAAGTAGTATGTACGAGCGAAAAGATGCCAAGTGCGCAAGCAAGGGTGTAAAAAGAAAGAGTCGAGAGTGCGAAGCCGAGAGCGAGACGGAGTCGCGTCTGTTCTTGTTCCGCGGAAGGAGCACAAAAAGAAGGACGAAGCGAGATTAGAAAAAGGGTCGGAGCGTGTCGGAAAAAAAACCGTAGGCAGGATGTGCCGGAGTCTGGACTAATTATACGATATTTTTATGCTCCTCGGCTTTAAGGACACACCTTGACTCGTTTTTTTGGCCGCGTCCTTTTTCGGTCCCTTTTTGCTCCTTTTTCGGAAATCCACCAAATCAAGACGCCTGTCGTTGATTTCTGTTCAATTTCCGCCACGCCGCGTAATCGCGCGACCGCGAGACAACACCGATGCGTTTTTAATATCGCGGTGTCATTTGCGCTTTCAAGAATTTTTTAATTACATCCTAGTTTTGCGCGCGTCGCCCGTTGTCCGCGTAAAAACACGCGCGCATTTTGTCGCCGACGCACAAAGCCACGCGCAATTGCATTATTTATGCAAGCGCGTCACCGTTCTAGCGTATTTTTGCGTTCTGTCGCGGGGTTTTTCTATATAGGAATAGCACATTTTTCTAATTTCGGCGTTATAATTGAATAAACGGAAAGCGATTTCGTCGTATTCGGGCGCGATAATAAATGTAAATAGATACGGCGCGTTCCAGTCAGAAATGATTAGCACAATTTTATCCGATAATGCACGATTAATATTTATATCGAATGTTAATGAACAAAGCGGTGAAAAATTCAGAACGGACGGGCGTCGTTTCGCGAATATATACGTTTCGTAACGGGGCTTGTGCTCGTAAGATTCGGGGTTTGGTTATAATTACGCGAATCTTTGAACGGGATTCATCGAGTGTATAAAACGGGCAAATTCAGACGATCCGCGTCACTATTGATGATTAATGTAAAACAGACCCGGCGGAAACGGAATTTCGCGATAATTTGATCATGTTGTCGAATTCATTGTGCAATTACGCGCCACGTATTGAACTGCACAAAGCTTTTCGTACAATTATTTTTATTCTGCTCTCTTCATTCGTGAATGATCGTGTTTTAGTGTTAATGAAATTGTCAAGTTAATAAAACGGAACTTAATGCACGGCGGCCGCGTCCCGCGAAGGAGAAGACTCCTTCGGTGCGACCTGAAAAGCACCTTTCATATTTTGCATAACAATAAACTTGTTGTTATTCGATTATATTTTTAAGTTATAAACAAGTTTTAAAACCACGTGCAGTTGGCAGATAATTTTTATTATAAATGCGGACGTTTTTTTAGCAACAAAACTTTTGTAATTTATAGAAACGTGAAAAACGAAGACTTTTTGCGGAAAAAAAAGTTAGGGTTCCTTTCACGGATTTCAATAACATTTTCGAATCGAACGTGTTACATTTCGCTATAACGACGCTCAACGTTGAAGCGCGTGGTAACGCAGGCGAAAGTATTCGTGTTGGTTGTTATAGAAATGTTTAAAAGTTGACCAATTATTGGTCAAATTGAAATCTAAAGTATTATGAAAATACGCAAACTTGATTTAATGGAACTGCGCACATATAAGAGCAGTGTGCATTCCGGTTGTAAGTTTTACGTGCCAATTACGTTGCGTTTTAGAGATTATAAAGACGGAAATGAAAATTGAGACTTGGGATTGTTCGTCGAAATTGTCAAACCCGTTTGGCTTTTCTGTCTCTCTCTGTATGGTGCAACTTACAAAAATACCGCGCTTTAATTGGTCTAAAAAGACGCTTTTTAACTGCATAAATTTTGAATCAAAAGCGGAAATCAATATTACTTATATATTTGGCGCCGCGGTGATTAATTTTCAGTCGATTCCCGCAAGTAATAAATGAGTTTAATAAATTAAACTGAAAACTTGTTGGAAATAATTGTACGCAAAAAAGACGGGAAAAAAGGGCGCAAAAAGCGCGCATCTATCGCGCTTATAAGTTAAGAAATCCGTGTTTACGTGTCAATTAAAGCAACTAATTTTTCAAACGATTTGACACCGAATTAATCATTCCGAAACGCTTATCGAAAGTCCGCAAAGCGCGGCGCGCGCGCTGATCGGCGGTCGATTAAGATAAATGGAACGAAACAAATGTCGCGGAAATGGCGAGGACGCGCGTTAAAACGCGAACTGATTAATATGAAAGACGCGCGAGGCAGGCGCCGCTCGAGTGGGCCGCGATGGCGTCAACAAAAATACGAGCTGAATTTCGTCAGGCGCACGGAAAGCGCGCTAAAAGCGGAAAAAGGCCTCGGCCAAGATATTTTCGAAGCTCACAAATCTCTCGCAGATCTGCCGGGAAAAAGTCACGTCTCGGAGGGTCTAAAGTCGCCGGCTACGTGATTGCCGCAGGCAAAGGTCTAAGCGCGCCGGCCACATCCGCAAATACTCTCCCCGGACGGTCGGATCGAGTGGTTCGAGCTCGGTCTTCCGCGTCCGATACGGGACGCGCTTGCGGAAGAGGAACATCGGTAGCGGCGCGACTCGAGCGAGAAGTCTCATAAGCGAGTCGCGTCCGAGGTGCGAGCGAGACGGAAGCAGGCGTAGTTGGCGTAGTAACGCGGCTCGTCTGTCTGTCCGCCCACCGACTCGTTGTGTACGTGTCGGCGTGCTTATGTGCGCACGCACGCGCGCGTGCACGCGTGCTTGTGTCAGGGGCGGATCCACGGCCAATTCATTTTTATGCGCCTCGGCGACGCTTTCCGAACATTTCGGCCGGCGCTTATTATCGCGCGCGACCGTAACAAAGGAATTTCGCGCGCGTTATCGGGCCGACGGGGGCGCGCGCACTTTTGCGCGCAACTGCGCGCCATTGTTTGCAGTTAATTGGCAACGTAATGCGCGACGGAAACGCGCGTTACGTAAATGCCGTCGATCGGTGTTTATGAATTACGCAGCGGATCGAGCGGGCGGTCCCCGAAGACAACGCGAGTTACGCGTACGCGCGGATTAACGATTAGACGTAAAAACGCCGACGGAGCGCGATCGGAGAAGGAGATTACGGACGTTGATCGTTGCATGATTTACGCCGCGGTATAAGGCTGGCTAATGCCGTCGGTTCGGTTTATAAATTATTGAACGACGCCGTGCCGCGCGCCGGACGAACAAATTGCTCGCGATTCGGCGGCGACGGGCGCTATTAGATCGCCAGCGAACCGCCCGGCGGGACCAAAGCGGTCACCGAGGTGGCGATCGGTAACGAGGCGGTATTGATTGAGGCCGGCCGCGTTCGGCCGAAAAATGAGCCCGGATGCGGCCCTGGCGCCCGCGAGCCGCTCTCTCGCTCGCTTGGCCCGTCCGGAGTATCACACCGTTCGCTCGCCACCCGCTATCCGCAGCAGTTTGCAGCTCGCCTGCCAGTGTCCCACCGCATGCCGAACAGTTTGCACTGCTCGAAAGCGATCGGCCCCGCATCGTCTCGTCTCCCACCGATACTGTCTCGCCGCCGCCGTTGCCGCCGCCGCCGCCGCCACCGCCGCCACCACCACTACCAGCAACGAGACGCGCCGGTGCTGCCGCCGACGTGCAATCACACAGACGGACCCACACGGGCTCGGCGCCCCCACCGATGCCCTCGCGGCGTCTCGCTCGCGCGCTCCCGGTCTCTCTGTCGCTTCGTGTCTCGGCTTCCCCTCTCCGGTCGCGTTCGTGTGGCGGGCACAGTATACTGGCGCTGTCACCTGATCGCGGGACGCTTTTCGCGGGTGAGATACCGCTCGGCTCCCGAGTCAACCGAGCGCCGCGTTACCGCTGAGTCGCCGCATCCTCTCTCTTTCTCGCACCTCTTCGCGCGCGCCGCGCAATAAAAAGAAACAATCGGTCCTGACTGAGCGCCGATTAGCCGACGCTTTTTCGCCTCGCTTGCTTTTCCTTTCGAACGGTAAATCGACCGATTCGCTAAAGCAACCGAACACAATTAGTTTCGGTGCCGCGCTCGGCAAGGACGTTCGCGATTTTGGTGCCGATTTCGGGGCTGTGCGCTTCAGTGAAGTTTGGTGATTGTTTTGAACCGATTGTGCAGTGTTGCTTGGTTTGTTTTCGAGGGCTTTGTACGCACGCGGAAATTGTTTTTCCGCTGGGCCACTTTTTGCTCGATGCTTCGCCAGTGATAGCGATTGTTTGCCGAAGCAGTGGCCGCTTCTGGTGCGACATCGGAACCCAAAGCTTTTGTAAGACATTTAAACAAAGGCTCGAGTTTGACAGCGCGGCGCGCAAATGTGCCGTTTGTTTGGCAACAATTTCGGGCTTGTTTGGCGTATCGCTGGTCGAGGCGCATTGTCACGCGTTGCCGAATAATTCAAAGCGCGATGCAATTTTGAAGCCAGCCAAGTCGCGCTCGGGTCTGCTTTATGGCCCGATTTGTGGCGTAAAAAGCGCCGCGCTGACAATCCGGGCAGTTAAAGAATAATGCGTTTGACACGGCGTCGCTCGTGCCGAAAAGTCCGCGGCGTTTTGTTGACGTTTTTTTCGGCGCGACCGGACGCGTCGAATTCGCCGATCGCCCGATCGTCCCGCGCGGAGCGAACCCGGCCGAAATCCAATTGCGAACCCCGGCGCCCCCGCGCCCGGCTTTCGCTGATGACAAACTTAAATCTCAAGTGGGAAATCGCGCGGATATAACTCCGGTGCTGCTGACGTCGCCCGACGAAATGCGGTTATCGATTTTATTGGTATTTTTCACGCTCGAGGCCCTCCATTTTATTGTCAGTCGTTAAACTTTGCGAAACTGCGGCCAAACGTTTCTGGATCGGCGTTTTTCTTTTCCGCTTTTCGTTACCAAAATATCTTGTTTACTTTTACCTCGGTCTCGTCGAGTTTCGCGCGATCGAAAGAACCGCCGTAAAACCATGTAAGACGATGCCGCTCGCGAGAAAGTACGGCTCGCGTAATTTTTCCGTTTTGTTGGCGCGCTGCGCAAAAGTCAAACGGCGCCGCGATGTAATTCGCTCGGTCGGGATCGCGCGATTCGCGTGCGTGCGCGCGGGCCGATTCGGCTCGATTGGCGCGGCGCGTTTTGGCGCGCGTCCATTCGGGCTTTCGGCGCGGGCCGGTCGCCACACCCGCCCGTTTGGGAATTCGGCTTAGCGGCGTCCGGCGAGGCCGAGTCATTGGCGGCGTTACCTTGTACGGCCTAACGAGCGCCGAGAAAGTCCTCCGCTGACGCCGCGCATAAAAGTGTGAACGCAGCTGTCGGAGCGGCTGCTATTCCGCCGTGGCGGACGCTTCGAGTACTTTGACACGGCCCGAGCACTTGTAAGCTCGGCTGTTTAACCGACTAATAGGGACGGGGCGTCAGACCACCGGGCATTGTTGAATTATTTCAAATGCCGAAGTCATGTGCGCTCATCTTTTGTTCCGTTTCGAGTGCGTTTCACCCGGCGGACTGACGCTGACAGGAAATGTCGATATTTTTCCGCTTCGTACGACTCGAGGACTTGGTCCGTTAATTGTTCCGTTCGTTGTTTTCATACTTAATTTCATTGCGAGCGCGCCACCATTGTGCGGATCATCGTGTACACGCGCGACGCCGAATAACTGGCTTTTCGAGCATAATTGCGCCAACGCGCGGACGACGTATCAAGTTTTTAAATTAACGATTTTTTTCCGTAATTGAAAAATGGCCAGCGGTTTGCGTAGTTTCGCGTGCAATATCGCCTCGACCGAGGCGCGCAACAAAAAATGTTGGTTAAAAGCGCTATCGATTTTCGTCGATGCCCCCGAAGCTGGATCCGTTTACGTTTCGCGACCAGAAATTGCGTTGCGAAATAATAAGTTACGCAATCGATGCAGCCAATAACGCGCGGATGCGACTCATCTTAATTGCGACCAAATTTGTCGCGCGATTATTCAGACGGCGCCGCGGAAAAAACGACTTTTCAGTTCGGTCGGGTGAAAGTAACGCGGCGAAAATTGCTCAACCTAAAAACAACACATAATTCGGCAATTACTTTTTAGAAAGTTTAATTTTAACGCCGCCAAACGGCGGCGCAATTAGAACGCGCGCTCGCGCGATCGCAATCGCACCGTCATTGTCCGGGATCGGTCACGGAGCGAGTTTCGCTTCCGACCGGCCGATCGTCGGTCGCGGGCCGAGCTTCTTCCTCGCCGCGGCTCGATTACGCATTGCGATCACGGGCGTCCCACGAGCGCCGGGCATGGGGCCTTTTGTCACACCACGCCCGCGGCAGGAAGCACGTAGCGTGACACCATCCGTGGTGTGCGTAACGCGTAGACGCAGCGACGTTGAGAAACGATTTCGATTCCGAACGGCGCGTCTTATCGCCGACGCGACGAACCGCGTAAATCCCTTCGCGGCAATTAAACGGGTCGAGTGCGACTGACAAATTGGTTTCCGTCCGAGCGGCGCTAATCATTCGAAACCCATTCGGGCTCGTGAATCAGCGCGCGGTTTGTTTGTTTACAATAGCGCGCGCCCGGCCGAGGGGAAAGCCGCGGACGCCCTCTGATTGCGAAATCGGCCGCGCGGCAAGACGAGAAAGTTTTACGAGCGCGGCGTCCGCGGGCATCGATCCGTCAGACGCGGCGCTCGCCAGCCGATCGTTTGACGCGCGTTCGGGCCAAAAACGGGCGAAAATTTCTTTGGCGGACAGGACGAATGATCAAGAGGGATTATTTGAAATTACGCAGGGTGTGTGCCGCGCCGCACGGTAAGGGTGAAAAGTGGACGAGAAGTGGCGACGGGGGTTGAGAGCACATCGGGCACACCTATGTCATTAGGCCGATGACTCGAATGCAATCGCTATCGTTCCACGAGGGTCGGTTTACTCGAGCGTACCGCCGTACGAGCGTGTGCGCGCTTACACACACGGGCGCGCGCGCGCGCTCGGG
>JABFQC010004184.1:0-12992 GCA_022817085.1 Psilanteris sp. ZL-2020
CGTTGTACTTTTTAAAACTTAAATTGTGCTTATTGAAACTTTTTTTGCAATTATCACACTATATCACTGCCGTCATAGGATTCATCGTATACGTTGTAATATTTCATACATCATTTCTTTTAGTGTAGTTTTAAAAGCTTGTATACATAATTACAAAGTTAAACAAATAATACAAATTTATTTATTTGTTCAATTATCAATGTTTCATTTAATTTACAATTTATAATGCACGAATAATTTATCAAAAATATAAAAAAATACAAAAATTTTTAAAATGTTTAAAATAAAAAGAAGCAACTTTTACTTTTATATTTGCAGTGGTATATTGAAATCACACAAATAAAATACTAATTTTAAAAGCACTAGTTTGTTTATAAATATATTCATCGCATATAAATAGAAATTCCTTATTTATATTTTATATTCAAAACAAGTAGATATGAAATTTTTAATTAAGTAATAGTCTTGTTAAAATTAAATTATATTTTAAATAATAATAAGTCCGTATTATTTTAATAATGCACATAAATATTAAGATTTTCATTGTGTACATATAATTTTCATGTTTCAATTAAAATATAAATTTTTATTATACTCTATAAAAATTACACTTATGAAATTCTGGAACTCTTAAAAAAAGAAAACAAAGATTTTTCGACATTTTATTTCAATAACTATGATTTTTATTAATATATTCTGTAGATATAGTACACGAACATTAATTATAAGAATATATAGTAATATTGAATTAAACTTAAATTTTAATTAAAATTAGAATAAGATGACCCTAACACCGACATTATTATACGTATAAGTGAACAGCGCTGTTTGAAATAAAAAGTACAAAAATAATATAAAACCGAAGTTGCATGGAAATTGATATGCAACGTGGAGCACGCGAGCAATTACACTCGATATGAAAAAAAATAGTTTGAATGACATATGCACCACGTTGTGGATGGTAAAAATAGTAATGAGAAGTCCGCAAAAGGACGCGTTGCTGATTGACCGTTTTGTGGGCAAAAATCGCGACTCGTACCGCGTCGCACCTGGTTCTAAATGCAATTCGCCAATTTTCTTGTGTGCCGACCTTGACACGCTTGTTGAGAATCGTCTGCCACAAGACAAATGAGCTGATTGAAATGAAGAGTCGAGCGGAAAGTTCGCTGCAAGTTTTGTGCCGCGAACAATCGAGTTAATTATCGAACAACTCTCCACTCATAGTGACACCCATTTTTCGCAATCGCTTTGATTGATTCGATTTTGTAATTAGCAATTCAATGGGTAATTAATAACGGCGGACAAAAAGCGTTCGACCGCCGAGAAAGCTGAAGTGAGTATTAACTTTCCGAGGGCTGCATTCGAGGAAGTTGTATGAGACGCGTGTAATTTGTGAGATCAATTTTTTGGAACAATTTGACGGAGATGGTAAATAAGATATTAGTAAGTCGGGATACCATTAAGCTCGATTTGGAGGGATAATATTAGTTGTCGGTGGATTATTAAAATTATATGGATTATGAACGTTGATCTCGAATATTTGAGACCCGAAATTATTACCTGACACTTACAACTTACTTTGTGAGACCACCGTGAGATTTTACTATTATATGGAATTATCACGGTTATATATAATTTTCGAAGATAATGTGTAATAAATTCGAATAATTACGACTTATCGGCAAAGATTTTACCTTATATATATATAAAGGTTAAAGGTTAAAGGATGTCATTAAGTTAAATATTAAGCATGTCCCCCTACGTTCGGAAACTGTTCGAAATAATTAAAAAATGTTAAACCTCGGAAGTTTCTTTATTGGTTGCAAAGCCCAGAATGGCTCGGTGGAAAAGAGTCGGGATCTCGCGGGAAGAAGCTAATTTGTCGCAGTTTTATAGAATGGAAATTCATGCAAAATGAAATCGGCCACTGCAAGTTCCGTATTTTTGTCATTGACGCTCACGTGTCGGCAGATTACAGAGTTGATACTGAAATGACGGAGAAATAAAGTTTCCCTCGTGTCGAAGGAAAGTGCACGAAGAAAAGTGTACCTATTTACTCGTTTGTACAATCTGCGTTGACCCACTGACACGATTTTCCCTTCACGCAAAGATTAGCCGCCAATGAAAGCCTGCAGGAATTATGAACGAGAGGAGTGGCATTCGCGAGAACGCTGGGTTCAATGGCCGCTTAGGAGACATCGCAAGTTGATGCTATTTCATGCAATTTCGAACAATAAAAAGAGAAAACGTGACTCAAAAAGCGCACACATCACGCCTTTCTTAAATATATTGTAGGGTTAGGGTGAATAACATTCGAACGACTGATTTTGGGTTCGCAGTCGCGCAGAGCTTCCGGTCAACTAGGTTACAATTAATTACAGTTACCTGTACATATTCATATTAAGATTACGATGTGAATTAGTTTTAACAAATGGTTCGTATTACTTCCAGCGGAGTTGTAATATTAGACCTTAGAAGAAATATTCGATGAATTTAATTATAAGTATAGTTTATAAAAACTACAAACACAAAAGTTTAGTCACATTTGTAATTATTTTTGTATTTAAAATTTTAAAACTTCTTAGTTTAAGACACGGAGAACATAACCGAGACACATGAGTGTCTGAATTCAATGCATAAGCGTCTTGTATTAAGATAGTCGACGTCTGAAATAAGACACAACCATTACGTTTGTAAGTTTATGGTCGAAATTTTACAAAAAAGATGATAAGTGATTAACTTATCAAATTTAAATTAGATAAATATTCTGGTTGGTTGCAGGATTAAAAACATTATTGCTGATTACGTACTCAAACAGTTAAGACCAAACTAGGATTATGAAGTTGTTATATACTGTGAAGCTTATTTCAGGTCAAATAAAATGAAGCAAAGGTACGAATAATATTGTATTATTTTTCTACCATCGCATTGACATAAACAACTCATTTTTTAATATAGACGAGCAGCCCCGATTTCCTACGTATTTATATCTGTGGATCGACTTGTTCTCGAATATGGAACACTTTCTACGCTGGAGATTTTAGAATGTTCCATAAACGTCGAATGGACAACGGCTGCGAATCTCTATAAAACGTGCATTTCGGACTGTTCTCACGGTTGCCCGGATATTCGGGGAACTCCTCCGGGGATCGCGAAATTAGAGAGTGAAGGTTGTAGACGATTTTTCGCACGGCTGTCGGGACGTTAAACGAACGAATTTGCAATTTTTTACATTTATCATAGACAGTTCAAGGGGCGTCACGACCTTCTGGCAAAATCCCAGTCGTGATTAAGGCTCATACGCGGCGATCCATTTTTGGAAATGGCGCGTCGGCCCACCCCCGCGCCATCCTTTCCTTACGAGAATTTAAACATTCGTCAACATCAAATCTGACAACATGATTATCAATAAAATCTGAACGCGCCGCTTGCAAATTGATTGATATCTTTGGAACAACACCCCACACAGACGCTGGCCGACTTTCATCCCGACATTTCTTCGTCCAAAAAGACACCGCATTTGTGCGCGTCTCGGATGCAAAGCTTGTGCCAAGTGTCTTAAGATGTTAATTGTCGCAAACAGGGTCAGCGTGCATTCGACTTTCGAGAAGACCAACCCTTAACACAATTAACAGTGCTTGTCGCATTTCGCGGCGCGGTACAAAGCGACCGGATGAAAGTCGGAGATACGCCGTCTGAACTTTTGACACTGCGCTGTCAGTTCACGTATTTATGTCCTCTCGGTTAAATAACTTGAAATCATAGTCAGAAACTGTGCTTCTTCTTCGCCGACAACTATTACAGACAGGCAAATTTAGATAAGGAAAACGGGGCAAATCGAATTAGTCACGTATTAAATTTTATCGAATAATAATTATATAGCAGGTATACATAACATTTTAAAGTAATACGAATTTATTTATCGCGGTAAATTTAATTTACAGACCTTAAATTCAAAACTGCAATTCTTTTGAAAATGAATAATAATATTTATTTATAATTTTAATTTGACTATTATATAACGATTGTTCTTTATTTATGTACTCATTATTAAAATATTCAATTTTTCATCATAATGAAATATTATCTCTTGTGTATTTTTATTTATTTATATATATATTTATATATACTTCAATTTACATTTTACAAACTCATACTTACATGTATATGGGAAAAAATAATGATATAAATCCAATACAAAATAACTATATTAATCACACGGTCTTCATTTGAGGTAGAAACTTTATAAAAATAAAACGAAGAATTTGTAGAATGAAGACAATCGAACGAATTCTAAGTAAAAAAAACTGTTATGTTTATAAACACTGGAACAGTGTACAATTAACACACTACTCACTATAGGCCCAACATATTTTGACAATTTTAAAACTAAACCATTTTCATATAAATTCAAGATATTATTTTTACCGTGTAATTCTAAACACCATATTATTAATAATATTAATGTTTTAATATTTTTTATTAAAAAACTTCATTCTTCAATTAACACGAATTTTTATTAAAATATTTTTTATTAAATTTAAAGTTTTAAGATTTGATTAAATTATTTCACTTCAACAAAATTAATTTGAAACAGTTAATTGTTAATCAGTCTAAATACGTTTCTTTATTAAAAGCATTCTAGTGTTTCTTTTTTTCATTATTTTAACTTAACGAAAACAGTTTTATATCCTGCAAAATATTTTGCAGCGTACCATCGAATCGATTCCAAAAGTTAAAGCTCAAGCAAAAACTTTGGGCGCTAAAGTTTGGAACGAAAAAAAAAACTTGGCATGTTGAGTACAAGTTACACGCGTATGTTGTGTACATGAGCAGGCGACCGTATTCGATATTGGTGTATAAGCGCATTGCACGTCAGAGCTAAACTGTTGTATTGACGAGAGACAAAATACGGTTTCACTCGGAGCTTAAATCTATAATCTCAATGAATGCTTGCAAAGTGTACTTTGGTTGCATAATATTTATACGCCAAGAACCGACATTATGTTCTACGATTAAGACTCCTTTCTATATGCAACTATATAATAATTTTATTTCAAAATATAATTTCATTTTCAACCTTTATTTTACATTTGTATATGTGAAATTTGTACACTTGTATTTTTGCAACAGATAACATAAAAGTTAAAACAATTACAAATAATTATTTCTATTTATTTTGAAACTGATCACCTTCAAATTCGGAATAATTACTTCCGAATAAATATAAATGCAGTGGTTGGTTAAATAAATAAAGTATCCCGTATCAATTTGAAGCAAAGTTTGTTTAAACACCAGTGATAATTTATTACCATCGTATTAAAACTTGCGATGACTCGCCAGCGCCAGATATTTGCTTAACCATAGTTCTGCAATAGTTATAATTCTATGTAATTACTGTAAAATGCAAATATAATTATTCATCGCTGCAGATAAATAAGCGAGATAAATAATTCTCTTGTTAGAAAGACAGCATGAATTATACTGTACTCTTATTGCTCTTGCATTTTAAAATGATGATGATTATACACGTATAATTAACGTTTTCAAATATGTCAACTGATAATTGAGAGATCAGGCGAATTAAAATTCCTGCGCTTCTCCAAATCTCTTCCAACTCCAATTAGAAGAGTTAAATTTTATCGAATATAATATCTTCAAAAAATAGCATTGTATCGTAATCATGGAAGATCCTAAATTAAAAAAATCTTCTCCCATCGATCCAAGTACCACGATTCTAATATCGACATCATCGATTGTTGTTGATCACGGGAATTCCTTTTCTTGGAAAGCCAGATTGTCCCGAAACGGCCAAAAATTGTCATCTTTGGAAAGCCTCCGACCAACAGCGATAATCGATAAAGCAATCGTGAACCATCGGGATATGACGAGTAAACCACGATCGTAGGCGTTATCAGTGATCGGCGCGCTTCATCCCCTAGTTCAAGATCGCGCTATACGTGCAAGGACAATTATCCGCAACTAATGGTGCGAGGGGACGGGAACAAGCTGGAGACCAGTGCGGGTGCGCGTCTGCATGCGTCGTCGCAGTGAAGTCGTTAGTACTCCGACTCACCGTGCGTAACACGGGCGCTGGCAGTCTCTCCGCGTGTACGGAGCCGGCTGGCCGCAACAACGTATCTCCATCCTTCCCTTCTCTCCTTGTGAATTCTCTCGTCGCATCTCCGGCGAAATGGTAAGATTTTCGCGCGTCATTTCTGAGCTTTTCCCCCGGCAAGTCCTCCACCCGTATATATGCCGTTCGTCGTTTTGTCCTTCCTGGGCTTTTTCCAAGAATTAAGACTTTGGCCTGCAAATTTACGACTACTTTAAGTTCCGATCCGAAGACAGACAATTGGAGGATAAGTTTTTAGGTGATTCGGTGGTGTCATCCGAATGAGGAATCATTTGGTGACAAGGTTTACGTTGGTTTTATCCGAGAACCAGAAAATGCGCCACGTCTGTGCCGGGGTCTCTGGCGTCAGTTAACAATTTCGAGGATTTCTGTTCGAAGGACGGGGTTTTGTAACTTCGGTTGTCACGCGATATCCACGAGTGTAATTACTTCACTGCAGTGCGAAGGCAAGGCCCGTACGTCGTGCTTTCAGTCCTTTCGGCTGGTGCTTCGCTTACGGCGTACAGAGTGCAGCACCATTCAGAGAGTGTGCGAAGCGTATGAAGTAAGAATGGGAAGTTAGGCGTAACGTTTCACGCCTTCGGGTAGTTTTCCTGGATGACGTTTGCTGTCAATCTGTGGTTCGGGTGAATGAATCGGTTACAGATTTGATTATTGATGAATTACGGAAATTTCCGTTACGAGTTTTTTTTTTGAATAAACAGATATACCTTGAATTAAACGAGAGAAAGAATTAAAACATAGTTTATAAGATATAATTGAAATTGTATCAATTATGCAGAAGTTTCATTATTGTAATGTTGAATTTAAACACCAGAATATTATATTTCAACAAAAATTGTAGTATTCAATAAATACAATTAAATGTAAATTATTATTATGTGTAATCATTGAACTAATTTGATGGAGTAAAAAGAAGTAATCAATTATTGTCATTGATGGTTACAATTAAAGGATAATTTAATTGTTTACATTAAAATATAATATTGTTATTATTCACGTCAATGTATTTCAGTGTTAAGAACTATTATATTTTATTTCATCTTTAAGACATAACAGACGTTTAACTGTAGAAACATTAATTATTAATATTTTGTATATAATATCTATTATGTTATAGTTTATATTATAAATAAAAACAGTTTTAAATGAAACTCTATATTCATCAGACGTTATTACACTTTTAGACTTCATTATAGTATCAAGTAAACGATATGTATATATTTATGAGCAACTAGGACTGATATTTATCAGTTATGATAGTTTTATATAAATTGTTCATAAATAATATTCATTATTATAATCTGATTTAAATTATCCAATGACTTGTACTAATCCGAATATATTATGTTTTTATTATTGTATTCTCATAATGTAAACTCAGAAGAAAATTTCATCTAAATTTAACTTGAATCATTATTTAAATATCACTAAAATCTGTTTCTCCTAAAAATAATTAATATTGAAGTTATTGATATTGTTGCCATGAATTGTCATCTATTTGTTAATCGTTTTCAAATAATGCAATTACTTTGTAATCAACACTGACTGTCCGATCAGATTTAATTAAAGATTGAACAAACAAACCCTTTCCTTCAAAGTACTTTAGCTGATGAGATTTTGTTACATCGATCTTTATGTCGATACACCAAGTGAATGTCTGAAGGTTATTTGATTTTCATGTCAGAAGCTGATCATGTATTTTCAGTGCCAAGCTTGGGTACCATCACACAGATCATATATATATTATTTAATCCGATTGATTCATTTTTTAAGGTAATAACTTTATCCATATAGTTATAAAGCTTCTGATACAAAGTTTTAATTTTAAAGTATATGCATTGGAGCAGATGATATCTTGAACATATTAGCGTTAATAACACGTATTGATTTCGACCCATTGCAAGGTCTGCAGGAATAAATCAATTATTAATTTAATTAATAGTTAATTGAATTTTAATATTTTTTATAAAAAACAAATATTCTTTATAAGTATTAAAACTTACTTGCTAATAGACTATTTTAAATCAAAACTTTCTAAATATCTTTATAACAAATATGCAATTTTAAAATACATTATTTATGAAATATAACATTATAACATATACTGTAAATTATCCAATTCACAAAATAAAATTGTCAAATGAATATAATAATATTTCATCATCATAACTATTAATTTATATATTGAACTGTTTATTTTATCTCAAACAAGTTTTTGACAATTAAAAATTGAAATTATTTTTTTAATTTAGGTTTTAGCTACGGCAACGTTAACGGATAACCACCGATACGGAGGGTTTCTCGTTAATGGAAATCAAGAAGGGATCACAATCAAGAATTTCATAGAAGGCGAAGTAGTTAACTATAGTCTCGCACTAATTCGGGGTAAAACGCCTGTGACCTGTTCATACATCACTGTGCGAGGTCACAACAAAAATTCAACCGCAAAATGGCCCATCGTCAATGGCGACTTCCGAATCCTCGTTGACCTAGCTCGTGGTGTCAACAAACTGGAACTCGAAGCTGGAAGTTTCAAAAGGAGAATCACTTTATTTCACGAGCCACGGCACACGAGATTACGAGTCACGCCTATTTATGTCATCTGCTCTGGTCACGATGGCTATTTCCAGGTGATATTCTTTGGAAAAGTACTGGCTACCGGTACTCATTGTCCTTGTCTCACTGTAATTCTTATGTCTCTGTCATAGAAATGGTTGTAGTCAGGAAGAAAATGACTAATTAGTAATTTAGGTACATCGTTAGAACAGTATAGAGGATATCAATTATTTGTACTTTGTATTACATATAATAATGAATCATTTCCTTATATTTTTGATTTTAGAATTTTATCCTATTCTCAAATTTTATTTTAAATTAATACAAATTATTATATATAAAATATATTAAAAAAATTAATGTATATTATTTAATATCAGGGTCCTCGAAGGGAAGATCGTTCCCCTGAAAGTGCCGCAACTCGAATAGGCCTCGGGGCGAGACTTCTTCAAACTTTGACTGCTGAAAAACTACGCGAAGCTGGTCACGGCCGCAAATGCTTTCAGTTGGAACGAGATCTTGATGGACCAGAGTGTTTAGTGATGCACAGCATGCTACATGTGGACCGAGCAAGACAAATGTCGCAGCGCGAACTTTGGGAATTGATTGGTCGTGAAATAATGAGTGGTCCCCTTGCATCAAAGGATCGCAAATATTTGGCATTCCTGTCATGCACGAGGTACCGCGGTGCACCAAGTCCACGAACGCACGAAGATACCTTGGCGAGAACTCAAGGCCATGCAGCTTTGGGTGGTGGTGGTTTAGCTTTATTCGGTTCTGCGTGTTTACATACTTGGCCCACTTGCATGGCGCAAGTGCTACCACGGTTTTTAGACACAACCATTATTGACACCGAACAATTGATGGATGACAGCAATTACCGAGGAACTCACGGAGGATGTCTGGCCACAACCTTAGGATCAGTTTTACACGAATTGGGCCACACGTTTGATCTAGGGCATACCCGCGAAGGTATTATGGGTCGCGGTTTTGATTACGTGGATAGAGTATTTGTAGGTGCCGCAGGCATAGATTCCAATAGGAACCCTATTAGGAGAGATCCACAACATACCACAGTGGCTATTAGTAGACCATTGAGTGTAACTGTTACGGTCCAAGACACAATGATTATCAGTCCTAAAAGAGGGAGACTCTTGTCCGAGACGTCCAGGTCCTCTTCTCAAGTCAATGTTGCTAAATCCTTACCCGGACGATTGTCAGCACCTGCTAGTCCTGAACTTAATCGATCGTTCAGCAAAACTTTAGCTACGACGATTCAACCTTCGCAGTCGGACAGAACATTCTGGGGTACTTCTTGTGCCACTTTACTTGCATATCATCGATGGTTTAATGAAGATTTAGATAATTTGTCAGTGCAAAGTGATCTGGAGTATGAAGCTAAAAGGTATATTTATTAAGTTTTGATGATAATATTCTAGACAACAATATTTGCTCGATCGTAAAAAGTTGTTCTTTCTTGTAGAAATATCTAAATATATTGCAAGTATTCGTTGTCTCATTTTCCGGTAACCTTCCCTCACTTATGTTCTTTTCAATAAATTAATGAATTTATTATATTAACGTTCTAAGTTGTAGTTAAAAAATGTGTGTTAATAATTAATATCGACTAGCAATTAATGAAGATTCGATTAATCGATTAACTAATATGTAATTGGTATATGTTTTAGAAATGTTGTGCGATCAAGATATGGAATTCGAGTTGTGGAGTTGCGTGAATCTTCAAGTGGAATGGTAGTTGCGTCACGACAATACCCTGGACCTCGCCCCCCACAAGAGGCCTTAGTTCCATCACCACCACACCACTGTATGAATACTCTTACACTAGTCACAGAAGATTCCATTGGAACCATTCTTAAATACCATTTACCAACGTCTTTCTAGGACTAAATACATTCCAAATCATTAGACTAGATGATGAAGTTACGTGCAAATTTTAATTCATCTCATTTTATTAGGGATTTTATTAATCTTCATTTATAAAGGGATGAGATAATGGCACTGCTACATTTAACACAAGTTTTTTACATAACTAAATTCTTTTCTAGGATGTTAAAAACTCAAATCATTTTCCATTTACTTCTGAACCCTTTCATATTAATTTTATTTATTCGAATCATTAAATAGTACATTACCATCAAGTTTTTACATAACTGGTCATGAATTAGTATGAAAGACTTGATCAACGTGCATATGTTTTTAAATTTTTTATTATCATTTAGAAACTTATCAATTCTTTCATCTTTTAACATTTGTAACTATTATAAACAAGTTCTAGTATAAACAAATATAAAATAATAGAGTTTATATTAACAAATGTTTATTAAAATCTTGTATCAAAAACATAATGATTATTACGCATAATAATTTGGCTTAATTCATTTGATTAAACTCTAACGTTGATCAGTTTATTATATTTTAATAATCAATTTGTAAGATTAAGATTGTATTCATTGCAGTTTAATCAAACAATGAGCAAAACTAAAGCTAAAGATTTATAATCAATTATATATATTGTAAATTTATAGTTTTAATAAATGTAATGCAAGATAAAGCTAAAATAAATATAGTGAAGCTATCGTACTCTATGTTGAGTATGTATAAACATTCACTAATTTTAAAATATAGCTTAGATATAATAGGGTGGACCTAACAGAATTAGGTTAAAACTTGTCTTCAGTTGTAAAGCACTTGTACATTATAACACATGACATAGTGTACAGTATTATTGTTTTACATTTCTTTTCCATTACATTAATAATCGATGACAATATATGTATATTCTACTTCACGAAAATGTGTAAACTTGAATTATATTCAAAGCATATATAAAAAGTAAATATAAAAATATATGATATTGAAAATACAATAATCACGTTTGGTTTATTTCTCTTTATAAAGTGTAATTAAAAATTATATTATAGATTGCTTTACTAAGGAAAATAAAAATATTTGTTTATAAATATATATACATATTTATTACATATAATCAAAAGATTAACTGTATAAACTTATTTATACTATTAATTATCGTTATATAAAATTATTATTTTTTAATTATATTTTTAATTTTATTAAATGTATTTAAATTTTCTTTATAATATATAAATAAAAAAGACTATCGCATACAATTTTGATTTAGAAAACAAAAGACAATTGACAAGTTGTAGCAGATGTTTGGAATCCTTAGAGAAAGTTCGATATATTATTACAAATATGTTATTGCCTGTGTTTCCGGAAATTATTGATAATTCTGTTGTTACCATAGACTTTTTATTAGCTTCCAAAGAAGTCATCGATTTAATTGGTTGGTATCGGCACTTTAACTCACTATAGATCAAGAATTTCTTCTTTCTTTAATTTGCATTGCAGATCACTTTGGTAGATTCTTCGTACTCATCAAATATGACATGCAAAAGAATATTGATGTAAGTATATTTCTGTAATCTGTATACTTTCGAATGATAATAAATTTTTTTTTAAAATGTATTATTTTACAAGCTTGAATACAACACTTAGAAGTTAATCAAATTTCTTATTATAATGTAAAATGGATGACAGTCAAATATATGTAAATTGAATATTTATTTCTTGATATTTTATAGATTTTAATGAAAAGCTATAATGCTAACAAAGAAAAATATTATACTTTAAATAAATTAATAGTATCAGAAGTAAAAGAAAATAAAAATTTAATTCTTTTTGAAGCTTTTGTATGGCTGAAAAGGTAACTTAACATTGTTGATATATATTTTATAAATTAATTGAATAATATTACTTTATTCTCAGAGAACTATACCTAATACAGCAGTTTATAACAAACATCATCATCTTATACGAATGTGGTAAAATTACTGAAGATTTAAAAAAACCTTTAGTAAATGCTTATAATAAAACTTTAAAAAATTATCATAATTGGTTGCCTCAACAGTTGTGTGGAGTAAGATTTGTTTTGATTTGATATTGAAAATCAGTATTAAATATATATAAAATATTAGTTTATTTCATTATTTTTTAATGTTATCATATGTTTATAATTATATAATAGAAATTATATAATTATACATAAAAGTAAAAACAATATATATTATTTAGTTATTTTATAAATATAATTTATCATTAATAACTGCAATCTACATTTTAAAATTCTCAGTTATTACATGCATTTGTACCAACCAGATCACAAATTTTTCAAGAACTGTCAAATGATAGAGAAGAATGGTTTTCTGTTATCAAACGTCTAAAAAAATTTAATGGAAGACTTTATCTAATTTTATCC
>JABFQC010004185.1:0-12992 GCA_022817085.1 Psilanteris sp. ZL-2020
ATGCGTGTATATTTGCAACCTCATGCTTAACAGAAGTCTAATGTTATTCTAATAATAATTAAATTTAGAAAAAACCAAAATATAAAGCCTTGGAAATAATACAATAGTAATAGTAAAAAAATAATTGTCCAAAATTGTGATTATAATTATAAACATATTTCATTTCAATGATTTGTATTAGATGAAGGACATAAGTAGATAAATGTTGTTGACATTTCATAAATCAAGTTGGATATAATTAATGAACTTTTTTTTATGAACTTTGTTTACATGTTGAATTGACAAACATACTTTGATGCTAATCGAAATTTAATCTTGTGAAAAGGACATAATACAATATCATTACACCTTTTTTCTTCGTCTAAAAATTCGCTGACGCGACAATCATGCAGTAATATACTTACAAATGTTTTATTCACCTAATATATTGTCTATGTAATAACATAAGCAGTGACAGAAAATTAATTTTTTAATGCGTCATATTTTTATCAATTTTTTCTGTAATTTTATTTAATACTTTAATATCACAATGCGTATGATTTAATTACATTTAATATCAAGCATCATAATTTTGGTATTATAATAAAAAATAGCAGTAAAAACTAAGGTCGCAAATAAAAGAAAATTATTTTATTGAAAATAACGCTGTAATTACACCGATCCTAACTGTTGTTCTGCCACCACGTGACGCCCAGAATACATGACTCAGCAATTCTTCCTTAGCGAAATATCTGAGGCGCAAGTAATTGTTTCTCCAGTAATGACCAAACACAAACGCATCACTCATACAAACAAATTCGAAATCACGCGCTTAAATGAATATCCTGAATTTTAGTAATAAAATATTGTTTGTAATGTACTTTTTACTTTAATTAAAAATTGAATTACATTGAAACATCTTTAATTTGATGATTAAGATCATGCACGGAGAAAAAACTTGAAATTTTATAATAATATATAAGTTCAAATTACTGATTATTTTTATTACGGTATAGAGATTCACTACATTTATTTTCAATAAAACTATTTTAGTCTATATTATTTATATTTGTCTTTGAATTATTTCGTAAAACTAATTAAATCTCTTATACATATTAGAAGATTTCTTATCAATAAACAAAATCATACTGTATTCGCCTTTTGATTGCTGTTTTCTTATTTATAATATAAAATTAATCAATATGTATAATATTGATTTTTAACTTAACATAGAATATTAGCAAATATTGAAAATCAGAAAGCAATAAACAAATATAAAAAGCGAATATTTTTTATATATCAACAAAGTGATATATATATATTTATTATATACACATATTTCAAAGAAATGGACAAATTCTTTGCCACTAAATGATACCTACATAGATAATTTTCAATTTGTCGAATCTTAATGGACACACGTATGATATTTGTTGTCCTAACAGTAGGTGGTATCGGTCGCAGCTGCTGGATGCGTATAAAACTACAGAGGTTTTTTGGTGATCTCAGCAACTATCAACGTGCTCCCTTTTGATTTCACTCCCTTCTATTCTTTCTATTATTTTCTCTTCATTCAACTCACACATTTATTATATTAAGATTTAATATAATTACATAATTCTATCAATACGAACATATGTATAATTCATATGTTATTTTTACCTTTCATCTATTTATATATTATTTATGGAATTTTTATGTGTATAATATTTCCTTGGAGATTCATATTTTATTCAGTTTAAAAATATTAAAACAATATATGTTAAATATTAAAGACATAAAATTGTGTTTATGCAATATACAAAAAAGCATACAAAAATTATATTTACTAAATAAATGTTGCGTATTTTAATCCAGTTTTAAATATATCTGACTAAAACTGCTGTTATGATTAACAATAATCCTTCGCGTTCTAATTTGTATTGAAACAAATATAGACTGATTTAACATAAATACAATATGTTTTATTCTACAAATGCTATCAAATATGATTAAGAACGCAGTTTGTATTGAATGATACTCGGAACAGATGGCTGAAGTTTCAAATGTTTTTCAACAGTTGATTAGAAATAGATACGTATGATTAATGATAAATCTTCGATATATATTATGAAAATTCAGGATAGATTAAAGATTCGAAATCAGAAGGAAAGCCTCTGTCCAGTAGTACATAATAAATATGAGAATAAAGAAGGATAAATTAATTCTACTTCATCTATTATATACTATTCGTGTGTTAATAGATTATTATAATTGATCTTCCTCTCTTCGTAGAATTAATCGAAAAATGTACACTACCAAAGTCTGGTAATCTAGGGAATATAATACAGAAATTTATTAACCATAGAATAATTGTTAATGACTATAACTTATCGCACTTTTTTTCAGGTAATACCAAGGCCGTAAGATATAAGACAGTCAAATTCCACGCATTCCACGTAAACAACGCAAAACACGTGTTTGTGTTAACTGTTGTTTAAATTGACTGCTTAGTTTGGCCATTACATTTCTATGGTATTCTAAGAAATTGAGATGTTTTCTTATACATCAAATAAATTATGTAATATTACGTGTATTTATAAGTTGGGTTCATATGCAAATTTCATTTCATGAGTAATGAAATTGTTCAAAGAAAACTTCATAATTCTTTATTAAATGTTTTATCGCAATAAACACGAATGTCTTATGCTTTATTTAAATTATCTTCTATTTGTCGACGTAAGAATTAGTTCATTAAATTTTTTAGTTTAAATCTTTACAGCCTATAATTGTTTAATTAAATTGATGTTTTTATAAAAATGATTAAGAAGATTTAAGCATAGGTATATAATATTGTTACAGTTTAAATTATGTATGAGAATCCAATTTAAATTTAAATTATATTAAAGTTTTTAATGAAGTACATGTGCGCAGAGATAATTCATACAGCAATCACTGATATTTTTCAAATTACTGAACTGAATGGTAAAAATCATAAAAAAGGAAACACCAATACAGTGAAGTGAACGTCTCCGTCAGTACGTATTATGTATATATAATATCAGTTATATGTATGTGTGTATTTTGAAATACATAAACATTTTTAAAAGTGTGATGAATTTATCATTTTTTATTTGTTTCGCTTTGTAAAGTTGCGACATTGTTTCCACTACACAGACTAATCAAATTGCCTTATTTAAATTCGATGCAATTTTACTACATATTGTTCATTGATTTAAAATAATTATACCAACAATTATTAAAGTAACTGTAGAATAAAACAAAAGTTGAGTTAACAGTTATTGAACCAGGCGCACATTTTTCTGCCAAATTTTGTTCCACGTATAATTCTATTATACTATTATAACACTATTATAAAACAATAAAAACACACACCGCTTATGAAATTAAGTGCCACCAAATTTATCGAATTTTAAAACATCTTTCGAAACATCACTAATCTTTTCAACACGGTCCGCTGATCATGAATCAGGATTTGAAAGGATAATATTTTTGCGAGTTTGTAAAAAGTGGGCAAATTTTCCACAATGGTACATATTCACAAAGTGACGGGGTTGTCTTTGAAGGGAACTTTTAGCAGAGGGAAAAAACGTGAGAAAACATGAGTTGAGCGATAATAGGCTAGGCGGTGAAGGTCAATATTGAAGCATAAGACAGTTCGGCGCAAATGTGAGCGCGTGATATGCGAACAAGTAGTAGTTTCGTAAGTGACAGCAGCAGATAAAACTTTATCGCATTTTTTCGTTTGACGGAAATTGAACTTAAAATCCTCGACGCCTTTTTCGCAAAAACTAAGAAGCAAATAAAACAAGGAATACCTATAAAAGGTATCAGCATTTACGGACTTCGCTACGACACTAATGGGAGCAAAATGATCCTTTTCGTCTCGCAATGACAAATTTTCAAAATCGCAATTATTCGGGCCCGCGCGTTGTAATTATGTACAAAACAATATAAATAAACGAATTGGCGAATAAAACTCAAGCCGTCGCACTGACAATAAAAAGCAATTACGGTGATTGAGAAGCTGCGCCGAGTGTGCGGCTGCGAGGAGTAAACCGACAGACGTACGTCAGCGACGTAAAAACCGCGCATCAGCGCTTATTATTAATCCCTACGAATTTTAACGACCATTAATGTATGATTTGGCATTATTTGACATTGCGTGCTAAGCTTAACGCGACGAAACGTTACGTTAAAATTGCTCGAGCGCAAACATGTATTCGTTTTTAGATCGATAAAAATAACGATAAATGAGAAAGGCGAGACGATACGACTGCTTTACAACGTGTTACGATATTATCTCGTGTAATCCCAGGGCCGCGTTACGAATACTGGTTTTCGTTTGGCCCACCTACTCACTGGCCTCACGTGTCATGGAACTAACGCCGTATGAATGTGTCAGAAGAATGCTTCCGAGATACATATTACCGTTCAAACTGATGGATATAACAAGCAAATGTTCATTGCCGTTACGGAACGGACCGGGAAAAAAGACATTCGGTTACTACAAAAATATTGCCATCCAAATTTGCTCGCGTAAATATCAATTTTGTTATAAATATTGGAAAAACAATTCACGGATACGATTATACAAAACTGACGAAGGTGCAACATAACGATGACCGCATATTTGAAGACTTTTATATATATAACATATAAATACAACGACGATATCGTAATAAAATTACGAGTATCTATCTATACACGTCCGTTTATAATTAATAGGCTCCACTATTAAATTACATATCGACACAGTCAATTTAATATGATGATGAACCAAACCCTGTAAATAAGTACAAAAAACGACTGTAATAAAAAGATGATCCAGCACTAATTCAATGATGAGTGTACGGGAGAAGCAAAGTTTTATGAAATAATGTATTGTTCTGGCCGGACGCGCGCAAAAATAACAAGTAACAGCGCGCGTACGTTAAAAATACAAACCGAACAACCGCGCCGAAAACACGATTGGTATCAACGAATCGTTAAATTGCAGCGAGTGAGTGACATAACGACAAATTGCACGCGTTGATTGATAATGATCGGAATTGAAATCGGGCGAACATTCTTACGCCGACTAACGCCTTCTAATTCCGTCTGAACTTCTATCGCGAAACTTTAATCCAGACAGCGCTGTCGGAGAGCAACGTTAAACGATCGTTTCGTAACCCATTCGTGATACGAAACATTCCATAAAGCTCGAATTGTCCATAACAACGCGGTGTTATCAATAAAAATTATTTACAGAATTCAATACAAAAGTAACGAGCAGATGCAATCTCGCGGAGTAAATTATAATCGTTTGTGGCCGTTCGATGGCGCGCTCGTAATAAAATAAAGCAGTATCACCGCGTCTCGTTACCCAATAATAAATCCGTATTATTATTATAACCATTATTATTGCTATCAAAAATTAAATAAACTTAATGGACGGGCAAAAACTCGGCACTTTAGTGGCCGGCTTCTTTGCCACGCTACGACTGGTCGTAATTTGGTAAATCGTGTATCGCGTTCGAGAATGAAAAGAGCGGTCGCTCATAAAGCGTCTTAATGTATAGCTTCATACATGCGAGTCGAATATAATCCCTATGTCCAGCGACGAGTTTGAGGCAGCACGCAACCATCCTATCGAGCCGTAGTTAACGGATATGCTCGAAGGGGGTCCGCTCTTTCACGCAGAGGTATCAAGCGAAATGAGAGGAAGACGTACAGCACATAATAATGACTAGGAAGAATTTCGCAGCGGAGGGGCAGGTCGAAGACACTTCTAGAGAGCCATCTACAACGTCACAATTGTCATAATGTCAATTCATTTCTAGGGACAGTTCCGTCGTAAAAAAGACGAGCTGTAATGAGTTGTCGAAATAATTCGATGGAATGCGCTGTAGAATTGTAGATCCGAGATAAACCCGAGTATTATCTGGCAAATTAATTTCTTTTTGAAACGAACGTAGACAAAAATGCAACAAATAAAAATCTAATTATGCTGGATAAACGTCGGTTGTTTATGACAATAAAACGATGACGTCGAAATGAATAAAATAAATAACATACGTATATACGCTAGCTGTGTGCTTGGCGAATCTATGATCGTGCGAAAATAAAAGCTCGCGCGCGTCCACTTTTGCGCAGCGGTTAAATTAATGATTTTATAATTAATGATTACGCCGGATTCGTTAATGCAATCGGACGGTTTGTGGATAATTGGGCGTATTTATAAACGTTACTTTAACGCGCGTGCAATATTTGAATTATTAAAATCAATGTATGTTGGATGCTGTGTTCCATGTCAAAGGTTTATCACCACGATGTAATACTAAGCCGACGTTGATAAACAATGTTGTCTGAACGCAGATTACCGATGTAGCCCTGATGTGTATTTGACAATTTACGTCAGCGTTGTTCTGCCAAAAGAAACAAACCAAATTTAGCCACGATTTTGTTGCAGTCGTAGGGAATGTGTAGGGAATGATTATTAAGATTCTTGTATATTATTATGTTTTTTGATGTCGGCATAATTATAAAATATCTTTTCAATGGGTCTTCTTATTTATTTTAAATAATAATTATATTTGAGGAATTGAAAAGAAGAATATGTACGAAAGTATAAATATCCTTCGTGTGCATAGACTGAAAATATGGAATATACTGCTATTAAAAATATATTTTAACTTGTATTTCTATTCATTCACGTGAGAAAATTAATCAACTGCGTATTTATCCTAATAGGCGGCAGACGCCATTCCATGCACATAATATTTATAAACCGGATTACGTAATTTAAAATTGAATGCCTATTTATTGCGATATTTTATGTTGAGAGCGTTTATAATAAATATTGAAATCATGTTGAATCGAAACATGAAAGTGTGAAACAACCACGAGAACATAATAAAACATAATAAAGTCATTAAATTATGATTTTAGAGAGTAAAAATAATAAAGATAAATAATATTTTTTTAAAGAAAAATTGAAATATAATTCAATTTCAGTTGATTTTGTATCTTTATATGATTCAAAATTTAAAAACATTGAAAACGTTATTTTGAAGTTTCACGTAAAGGTTTATTTTAAAATATATACTATCAAACAATAAATAATAATTAGTTAAATAAATGTTAAGGAAAAGTCATAACGCCTAATTCAATAGTAAATTTTTAAAACTTAATAAATAATAGGAAACATATATTTTTAAATAAATAGTATATAAAGGATTTTAAGGTTACCTTTGTCAGGGTAAAGAGAATTGCAACATTTGAAATGTTGCCTAAAACTCGTTGATCGACAAAAATTCAATTCAGACATTATATTTTTCATTTTCAAATTTATTGTTTTTTTATATTTTCTCATGGATAGTTATGAAATATATTTCTTAAAGCTATATATTTCTAAATTCAGTGTAATGAAATACGGAATTACGGAGTTTGATTTTATATAATTAAAAAAATTTAATTCCACGTTAAAGGATGGATATAATTTGAAACCATTTGGAAATTTATTTGAAATGAAAAGGTTGTAGTCTAAGAAGTTAGTTTATAAATGTATAAATATAATACTTCTATATATTGAAGGTTCTTTATATTCTGCACTTAATTAATTATAACTTGATTATAAAAAAATCTGAAAATTTGGCATTTTTAAAAAGCTGTAAAACTTATAATTTAATTATAAAATGAGAATGAATAAAATTATTATTATTTACTTCCCTTTACTGGAAATGTTTAATTTTGAACGATTAACTATCATATATTAATCACGAGAAATTGTTCCTGTTAATTTAAGTATATTATCAATGACAATTATAATAAATTTATGTATAATAGTATATATAAGCAATTTTTCTTCAACATTTATTTGAATATTTATAATTTAATTTGTCTTAATATTTTATAAAATGAAAATACTGCTTGATCAAGTTATTATTGATTATTGATAATAAATAATTTACAGAAGATATATAATGTAATAATTTTATATAGGTATAGTTAAGATAAACTTATGCTAAGGCAATTATTTTAATTGCGCACCTTAGATGTTATTTGTCTTCTGAAGTTATATTTTTTACTATTCTTTAATCATTATATATGTAGTATATACATCGCGCTTATAAGACGGTTTAGTGAGAAGATAATAATAATACATTCATATTAATATAAAATCTTTAAAGCATATTTCATTCCCTGAATATATAATGCTTTCTTCTTAAATATATATCGTACTTTTATTCCTCGAAATAGAAATGCAATAAAGAGTACATATTTGTATTATTATAAATTAAATGAACATTAACTTAAAATTCGTTTATTTATATCAATGTAAAATCTTTACTTGACTAGAAATTATCACTTTCCTTGAATTTTTCGACTGTATATAATCTGAATTCCGATGACTTCGATTCTGAAGTGTGATGTGTACGAAGTTATCAAATTCATTTATGTCGTTGAATAATAATAGTGCACTGCCTCTGTATTTTTGTAAAAATGGGACTGTATTATTAGCAGGATAAGTTATATTAAAAACTGATTACAATAATAACACCTGAATCTGCACCATATAATAAGACAAATACAGCGTCCTTAAATATCCGACGGTATTGTAATTATTATTAACTAAATTTACTTTTACTTTTAACATTTCATTTGATTAAAATATTTCACATGCAGTAAATCAATTAAAATGTTTTTGTTGTACATTAACTGGCATAGTTATATTGAACAATTCGTGTTAGTATACGTGCAGACATAATTTAAGAACAAAAACATTCACCACTTTAGTTATTTTAATCAACCAATCCTCAGTTCGAACAAGAAAAGAATACTATGTTTTGAAGTGGAAAAACTTTATGTTCGAAACTTCCTACAAACTTTAAACTTTAAGGGAGGTTGAAAAAGTAACAAAAATCTGGAAGGAAATTCGATTCCTTATAAATTGCATAAAAACCGAAATTTTATTCAACAATCGTCCAGTTATGACCAGTTTATGAAAGTGGTACATATAATCTTTTTAAAAATATTATACAATTCTTATCGATTCGCTATTACGGAGTGTTTTTACAATTTAAACATTTGTTGTACATTCCCTTGTGGGTTTAAAATTAATATTCCCAATTCGTTTAATATTCCATAAAAAGCACATACAAGTTCTATACAAATAAATTACGGATAGTAAATCTCTTGATATTCTTATAACACTTCTGCAGAGTTAAATTCACATTTTGAATAAGATTTCCTTTCGGAATGGAACGAAGTGTAATCCAATTTTGAAATAGTCGTAACTGATGCAACTAGACCATTTCTAAACGTAATTTAAATTTTTTTGTGCAGTTTACAGTAAACTAAATTTGCTTTAGAATTTTCATTAAATTTTCAACGTTCCTTAAGTTTGTAGGAAGTTTCAAACATAAAGTTTTTACCTCTTCAAAACATGTTATCTTTTTAGAATGATTTATTATTTATGCGATGGGGTTGATTAAAATCAATAACTAATTTTTGTTCCTTTAATGACTTGCATTTATTTATTTTATTACAAAAATTCAAAAAATGCAATATCGTTATCTGTATTAAAATCTTATATATAGCAATTTATTATATATACATAATATATGTATATATATATAATTCAATATTATAACAGAACCAAAAGAATCTATGCACATTTTTGTTGTAAAAGTTTTCCTTTGAAGCAAGTTGCAAAATTTAAATAAATATTTGATCTTAAGTTTAAAGAGTTTAGTATAAAATGACATTGTTTTTATATAAACATTTTCATTATACAAGTATTCTGATAACCGTAATTTAATCATTTAAATGTATATAATATAAGTCATTTAATGATACACGTTTTTAAACACGGAATATACTTTTTATATAATCATATAAAAAATTAAAACATGACATACAAATCTATAATAAATATTAACAGAGTATATATATATAAGTACTGTAATTTGTGTACTAAGCGTTCTGTAAATTAGAAATATTAATTTTTTGTTCTGTTTAAAGATTTCATTTGAACACATAATAATACAAAATTACTATATTTACATAGAAATGTAATGAACATATATGACAAAAATATAATATAATCATTATATAATAATTTATGTCAATAAAGCTTAGATTTAGATAAATTGATTATCTTAAAAAATTATTATTAATATAATTACACCAATATAAATATTTTGATATATTTATAAAGAAAATAAAAGTATAATATATTAATATTAGCGGAACAAACATTTTTGCAACATTTAATTTGTAAATTTTCGATTACGATATTTTTAATTATACATTATAATTGGATTAACATTTATAATCTAAAAGATTAATAGAGTTTGTTGGTCCCATAATCTAATATGATATAGAATTTTATTTATCATAGTTATAAATATTTTAAATAAAACAAGCTTTGGGTATTAACGAAATAATAAAAACTAACGTTTGGTCATATACATACACCGATTATTAACAATTCTCTCGCTTTCTTTTTGACCTGTACGTTTCAACACACAATCTATAAAGTAATAATTGCAAAAGTCTCGTTTATTGTATCAACCGTGACCTATGCAACTATCTTCAGTCAATCATAATTTAACACAGCTATTAATGTGCATTACTGTTATCAACACTAGTACATTACAGAAATCAATGTTTACGCAAATAAGTCTATTATGATCAATAAAATAGTACAAATTTTCCAATCAATAACGATACATCAGAAAAGACTTAAGTACCGCATTCAATTATTCGTTAAAAATGAACGATAATTAACATAAATGGACGAAAAATTTAATCCACTGTTATTATGCAAAACGAACGTCATTTTAGAACGTTGGAAACGTTTCACAGAGTCCATAATTGGCTTCAATGTGTCGGTCAATTGCACGTTACCGTTCAAAAGAATGTATAATTCAATCGTGAATAACCATAACTCAAAACAGTCAAATTCTTCGAAATAATTACAATATTGTAGACAAACTTAATCCCACTGCAGGTATATAATAAAATAAAAATTGCGATACCGGAATAATTTTTTTTATCGCAAAATTAAACACGAAACTATCAATTCTAAATAATTAATTATATACATTGACAGAAACCACAGTGCTGCGAACTATAATATAGTTGAGTTGACTATTTAAAATAGTTGTGTACAGGAAACTAAATTTTATAGTTGAATTTATTACATGGAATAGTGGACAATTTTAGATATCTCAAGTATAATTATAGTTCATAGAACTATTTGATAAAATTCATTTTATCATGGTTCGTATTTATACGAACAATTATTTTATTTGCTTCAACTAAACTATAGTTGATGGTGTTCAAATTAACAGCTTTAATCCTTTCAACTAAAAATGAATTAATTAAACTATATTTTGTAGTTAAATTCAAGGATGTTTTTATTTAAAGTTAAAAAAATACTATTATTATACAATCATAGTTAACTAATGATGGGATTTGAACGCACCACCTCACACACGGAGAAAAAAGTATAGTAAAAAATTACTATACTTTATGGTACGGCAGTCGTAAAATACGTTTTTTCAGAATTTAATGGAATTTATAAACAAAACAATTATAATCCTGAAAAACTGTATCATAAAGTATGGTAAAATTTGTCAGGCTTATAATATTTTTCTTTATATTTTTACTATACTTTTTTCCGTGCAGTTCTGAACGCGAAGCATTAACTACAAGCTATTGAACTTTCGTGAAAATTAAAGAAATTTGGATATATTTAAGATTAACTTGAAACACGATGTTTATATGAATTAAATATTAAATTCAACTCAACTAGCTATATAGTTGAATGAACTATTATAAGAAATTAAAATAATGTATTGTGTAGTAAAACCATCTATACATTTAAAAAATACATCAACTATCTTTTAGAATTATATTAACAATATATAATTTGTTCATTCAGATATTAATTAATTGTTTCAGACAAAAGTAATAGTTTTATTAACAAATACATTTAACTATAGGAAATATAGTTGCTCACACACATTTTTTTCTGTCAGTGTATAGAAATAATGTATATTTTCTGATCGCATGTTTTATTTATTTCACTAACCATATATAAGCAAATCATATATATTAACACAATATGGCAAAAATATCAAGCACAATTGAATCACAAGTAAGAAATGTCGCACAGGTAAGATTCAGAATATGATTGACAGAATTATAGTTAATTGACGCATATCGATCCTCGGCATAGCGGTCCAATTAAAAATACGTGCTTTTGTCGTTTGTTAACGGCCCATCGGAACGACGGTCTCTCAGATGGACGGATGGCCCTAGGTCGATACCAAAGCTTCCTCATGAATATATTCACAAGTTGCCCTCTGGAGTATGAGACGATGATGTTAACTGGTGATTGGGGAAACGTTTTCCTTCTATCGACTATTGTCTTGTTAGTGCGCCCGGAGACCATCTTCCAAATCTCTTACTTCGCTCTCTAACCAGCTTTAGTAATCTGCAAAAAAAAAAGAAAAAAAAAACGAAAACGTCTACGAATTTGCTTGCGTAGCAACCACAATTATTTTGCCGAAAATCGCTTGACGAATTGATTGAATTTTGCTTTGTCGGTACTCTACGGATTTAGCTTTATTATTTTGATGAATCTTAACGGGCCTGAAGAAAATAATAATCGCGAACATTAATTCTTGACTTGAATTCGAATTTGCATCTTTTCGAAAGTCGAATTATTTAATTAATAGGAATTTAGCAATTGGTTAACGAAACGTGTATAATGAATTAATTAAGAATGTAGTAATGTGTATTAATGAAATTACATTGAGTATTATACAAATATTTTTTGATATATATAGAATATATAATGGGAACCGTTAATTTATTTAAAAAAATGCAACAACACTGTTAAAAATAAGTGTCTTAGATGTCACGATTTTAAGACACAAAGTGACTTATTTAAGTCACTAGCTGTCTTAATACAAAATATTTTGCATTAGATTAAGACACTTAGGCGTCTTAATTAAGTC
>JABFQC010004186.1:0-12990 GCA_022817085.1 Psilanteris sp. ZL-2020
ATATATAAGTTTGTTATTATTATTTATTAAAGTAATGAAGTTGTAAATATTCGGGAATTTTTAATATTCTGTTTATTTTATTAAACTTTGTTTATATATTATTTCCTACTATCATTTACAATAACATTAAATTGTTGACATTTATTTCGTAATTAAATATCATATCTTCAAAATTTAACTTACATTAAAATAATTACACTATTTATATATTCGCGCAAATCATGAAGAATTAAGATTTATTTTATTTGTAAATTTCTTGTACAAACCTTATGCGAAAACAAAGTATATTATGCAATGGTTGTATAAGATATATAAAAATGCTTTCTAAGACTATACATTTACATATAAATATTTTAAAATAGCTTATGTACATAGTCTAACAATGGATACATTTTTATGTTTTACACAGTTAAAAATAAAATTCACAAAAGAAATATTTGCAATTAAGATTCTGATAAGTATTATAATTGAACTGCATATAATATCACTGTGCTATCATAACTCTTTGAAACTAATGGTTGGCTTGGTAATGACTTAAACAACACTATGATATTTTTATTATTTTATTTACCTTATATATTTTCTCTATTTTTATTAATATCAGAGGATGTTTTCATGCATCATAATTAATATGTATTCTTATTTCATTGCATTTTTAACAGATGATACTTAATCTGCCAACTTTATTCTTTATAAAATAAAAGTGAAAAATATTATCACAATATCTGTGGCATTAACAAATCATCTGTAAAAAATATTTAAAAATGTATTGAAAAAGCATACAGTTGAACCTGACTATGCCGTCCTGTCGTTTGCCGCGTTCCCTTACCATGCTTTCTCCTTAAGGAGAAATGTATTAACCCACACTCGATCTACTTCAGTCGGTAATATAAATTCTCTTTCGCGGGCTTTATTGTGATATATAAATTTTAATAAAAATAACCTATTATTACTGTCATTTTTGGTTGTTAATATTTATTTAAAAGTAAAAATGCAACCTAAAGTTATAGTATCATAGTAACCAATTGTTATCGTAATAAGGAGTCTTTGGAGGGCGGATAGGACGGCATTGCTATAGTTTTACGGACGGCATGGTCAGTGGACAGCATGGAAAAAGACGGCATGGTTAGGTTCTACTGTAATTATAGTTTAAATTCAATGTGTATGTTGATTAATACATTTCCACTTTTTTCTATTTCATATTTCACAGTTAAATGAATTATCGGTTAATTGTATAATTATTTAATTAATATTAATATATCAATAAATTTTTCATTAATGGTATATTCATCATATGATCATGGATATTACCATTGGAATAGATAATGTTATCTGTCGGTTTTTAATAGCATAACATAGCGAAGTTATATAAATTGATAAGACATATATTGTCATTTTACTTGTCAAATGTTTTGTTTTTATATTTATCTTTTTTTAGTTTTCTTTAACGTGTTTTACAAATATCTCTTAATTAAAAAAACTGTAAAATATGACTATGAAATAGTAAACAAAAAATGCATACCTCAAAAAAATCTTATGTCTCTTTTATAGAAACTTTATCAAGTTGCATACCATTTTGAAGTATGCTTGAAACTATTTATTATCGTTTATGTTAAATAAACGACCACAAAATGCAGCTAGCTGCCAAAGGAATTGGCAATGGCAAAATCTTTCTTAAAAAAAAAACAAAATTCTTTTTTTAATTTTCGAAATTATTGCAAAATTGTTTTCTATTAAAGAAGATTCATTATAATTTCATAACTACAAAAATAATTTTGTTTATATATTCTGTATATTATGTATTAGAAAAAAAAAATTTTTATGTTTTTTATACTAAGCCTAAATTAATATAATTTCAGCTTATGAAAGAAGAAAAACAATAATGAAAAAATTAATTTAACATTTTAAACTCATATATAATAAACAAATTTGACAGGTGTATATCTTTACTACAATAAATGCACATTAGACAGTACACCTAGTCTCAAGTAGACATAAAAGTGCCTTAAAATTTTAATATTTTTTATTCTTACTTCTGAATAAAATGTAATTTTCGATATGTATCAATTTTTCTGATATTTTTAAAGAAATATTTTCATTGCAATTATCACAACTCTGCGTTGTCAATAAACACAGCTAGCTGTCACAAAACACTGCGCAGAATTTGATTTTGAAATGCGTGAGCTCACATCGTGAGGTTATCGAAGACTGACAAGATTTTTCGTTTTTAATTATGCGATAAATTTCGCGTTACAAATAGCATATTAAAATTATTATAAATGACATGAAACTTCAAATCTATTGTATAATTTTTGTTTGAATTTTGAATCTTAATGAATTGTGTACCAAGGTATCTTATTAATCTTGAGTAATTTGTGAAAATCATTTTCCTATTCTCAACATAATGTCTTTTTACACAGCGGTTTGACGATAATGATATTTGTGTATGGTGAGTTATCGATACACGTTTGTACTTGAAAACTCATTGCAATGCTCAATTCTATGTATTGCTTGTCACGGATGATAACTAAACTTGATACCAGTAAAGATTCGAGGAATTGCATTCTAGCACTTACCATTTAGCGTAAACCGTTCCTATAATTATTCGTTTACGCATCGAATCTGTTTATTTGATCTTTGTTCATTGTATCAGTAAATTAGGTAAAAAAAACTGAAATCAAGTTTCCTAAGGAATTCAATCTGCATATTTCGGAATTGTGAGCATTAAACAAAATGAATCCATAATTTTATATATATTGTTTAAAATATTATCTAAGCATAAAGATTAGAATTAGTAAAACGAAATGGGAATTTAATTTGTGTCTGACTGTGGTAAGATGGATTCCTCATGGAAACTGAGCAATGTCGTTGACACATAGAAACGGCCTTGCAGGGTGTTTGCCTGCGATTTTTTAGCTAGAAGTTTCCCTTTTAATAATTAACTTTTATGGTTAAAAGTTGGAAACATTCTGGATACTTTTTTTTCTAGCGAGGTTCGAAAATTGTTATGACTATTAAGTCAGTAGAACAAGATTTTGCGCAAATTATGAATAAATGTAGATCATAAGTTTGTACTGTGCAATTGCAAAAACTATTATATATATATATATAATGATATAATAATTTGCAAACCAAATTACCAGTGAATTATCTAGTGATTTTATCCAGGTATAAAACATAATGCCCTGGTGCCTCTCGCGTGCACGAAAATATTTCATTAATTGTACATTATTTTACAACTTCAATTAAGATATGTGACGCTTGAAATGATTGCATTTGATGATTATTTCGAATAGGCGTTCATTGATGTTAAGTCTACGATCAGTCTATGAATTATTTACACTCGTATGAAGATCTGTTGTAATGTAAATAAACTTATATTTATACGAATGAATTATGATTAGTTTTATTCTGCCCTTATTGTAAAACTATTATTTTAAAATTAATAGAAAAAAAATTATAGAATAACATAGTTTTACATTAAAAATTGTAATCCTAAATTATTATTATATTTTATATATAGTAATATTTAATTATAGTTATATTATATTGGATGATAAGTACATCTAATAGATATATTGTAAAATTAAAAATTACCCAACATTTGAAAATATATATATACCTCAGTACTGTTTAGTTATGTTGTATATTATATTGACAAATTTTTTTACAATTCCATCCTTAAAAATTAATTAATTTAAACTTCTAGTATATTTTAGTTCAGGTAAAAAAAACTCACAAATTCTAACGTTTAAAAGCTTTTTTTTAATAACTTTGTATACAATGTACTTTAACATATTAAAACAATGATATTAACTCCTTAAGTGCAATGTCTTTTGGTGTTACTCCATTATTATCTTCAAGGATATTTGCTCCGATGGATAGCAAATATTTGACAACATCAGCATGCCCACACGAAGCCGCATAGTGTAATGGAGTTTGGCCATCTTCGTCAGCAGCATCTTTATTTGCATCTGCTTCAATTAACATTCTAATTATTGAAACATGACCACGATCGGCTGCCCAATGTATAGGAAACATTCCATCATCATCAGGCACATTGACTTGAGATTTATCTCGAGACAGTGCTTGCCACACTTCCTTTTCATTACTGTCTTTGATCCAATCCAATAAAGTCTTGTCCACATCCCTCAGTTCTTCTTCATCATTATGTAGACAACTAACAGTTACCCAAGATTTATTCTTTTGCTTGGCAACTTGCGCCCGGTGCTCCCAATCAGGATCAATCTCAGTCATTTTGCGAATGTAACCCGCCATTGCTAATTCTCGGCTCATATCTCCAAGTGAATACCATGCCTCCCATTTTTGTTTTGCTTGCACTTGGTACCAGTTCGGTCGAGATATATCACACGGACCTACAGTGGCTTGCTTGAATAATCCATAGAAACTAAGCAATTGATTTGAATTTAATTGTGATACCAGACTCTCCAAATGCGTGGTCGCGCAATTAAACAATTCGGTTAAGTCCGTAGTCGGATTTATGTCTCCTTCAGCCATAATTATTGACATAGATAGAACTGCACAAGGAATCAAGTAAATACAATTTTCTTTTTATATAAATACAATCTTATTAGAACAGCAGAACAGAGTGCAATCTGTTGAAACAAAATACAAACTGGAACTAATTGATATTGTAAATACATGCAACTAATGGAATATTCAATGTATTTATTTCACTGAATTGTTGGTAACTAAGATTTTTGATCATATGTCGGTAAATGATTAGTAATGTTCATATTCATCATATTTGGACTATGATTATGAGATATCAGTTTGTCAATATTCAATGAATTTTCTTTAAAAGTCACATAAGCTTTCTCATTACTGATCCCAGTTGTTTGGTTGAAATCCACTTTTACTCTGACGACTTTGCCAAATATGGAAAAGTACTTTTGCAAATCCTTTGCGCAACTTGTCCAAGGAATATTTGTTATGAGTATTGTTTTATTCATCGTGAAATGTGCGTCGTATATCCAACAAATGAATTGTATGATCTTGCATTAATTCAAGGAAGTTTACTCCAGATTGAGTAGCTAATTCCTCCAGAGGAATATGTTTACATACAAGACCCCACTTGTGCAATAAATGTTCGATTGACCAGTCAGCGCTACGCTCCTGATAGGTGCACAAAAACTTTGCAGAAGGATTACGTTCCAGAAGGAATGCTATAGTGGCAACAATGTCTTCGAATACAGATGGATCGTAGAAACAGTCAGAACCCAAGATGATATCAATTGGGTCAATTTCAAAGAGATTGGAAAGAAATAGACCCCAAGTAATGCCAATTATTTTTACTTGAGAAGTGATTCTATTAATATCACAAGCACGTTTGATGTGTTGTAGACTTTTGGGTAAAGTTGCAGAATCACTTAGCGTTACACGTGCTCCACATTTACTAGCTACAATCCCAGGAAGGGCTGTTCCAGAACCTAATTCTAGAACCCGTTTGCCAAGTAGACTTTTGCGATTCTCCCAAAGAAACCAGGCCAACACTGGCGCTGATGGCCAGGTGTAAAAGTTGTAACTTGCTTGTAATAGCTGAAAAGTTAATAAATAGAATTAAAACATTTACATAGAACAAACATTCTTATAATAATTAAGTAGTAACAATTTGTTTCATTGAAAATATTCTAAAATTTATTTATTTATTTACTTAAATTAGTTTCAAAATTTTAACCTTAGAAATAAAGTACTTTAATTATACATGATGTTAATATGTACGTAATATATACATGTATATATATTTGTATCCTTTTTTTAACAAACAGAGCTATTAACTTATTTTCATTTAAAAGAATAAAAATTAAAATTTCATAAAAAAATATTTATTAATAGTGTTATTAATCATAAATTTAGTTATACATAAATAAATAAATTACTTTTTATCTTTCATTTTTTTTATTCTTTTGTTTTTACTAGTATTTTTAGTTCATTTTATTTACAGTTTATTAAATACTGTAAATATAGTTAAAACATAACTTATTAAATATAATAAATCTATTAATTTAACATTTAAATTTATTAATGAAATATGTTTAAATCTATTTTATAAACAGTATGAGTTAACTATTAATACATTGTCCATTGTAGAAAATAATAAATATCAAACATATTTCATTCATATTCTTTTGCTTATATGAATAAAAAGCACAGAATAGAAACTTATTATTACAGATACCAATAGTTAACCTATCATCAAATGCAAATTTTAAAACGAATGATTCTCATCTCTGTGTCAATAAATGATTCAACAAATAACATAAAAAATGAAATTAAATAAAACATTTGAACTTTTATTAGTTTAAAAACATTTACTCCATTATTTAAACTCAATACAAATAATTATATTTTCTTAAGAACGAAAGTATTGTTAAATTTGGTATTGCGTAATGCCGGTAGTTATTGTAACGTTTTAGAAACGCGTTTTCTCTAATGCACTGAGTTGGCTGAAAGCATGGAAATGTAAAATAAATTTACCTCAGGAATAAGAACTTCAAGCGACTCCTCTTCTTCGTCGTCGTCGTCCTCCTGTGATTTACGGGACGTGAAAAAAAATTTTTTCACTTGCTCCGAAGCGACTCCAGCGGACATTGGGCCGAATGAGGATTGGCTTCTATCAAATTCTAACTGACCTTCTAAACCCGGCATCTATCTGTTAAACTTTGTGAGCTCATCACTCCCATAACTACATTAATTTAACCTTTTACTTAGCTTATTTTTTAAACGTGGACAAAAATTATTTTAGCCAACCAAGGACAAACACCAAACTTTCGTTTGACTCACGTTGTGCTCGTCATGAATGAAAATTTCATTCAAAACATCCCGCGAAATTAAAATTACTGTTAAGAAATAATAATTTAATTGCATTCATTAATCTAAAAATATTAAACAAATTTATTTATAACATTAATATTATTTATATATAAGAATATATACATAACAAATTCTAACACATTAATTAATATATTTTTAGTAAGAAATAAATATATACCAGTTCTTTCTACGTTTAGACAGGATATTAGCCCTTTTTATAGATAAAAAAGTAATAACGCATATAACAAAAAATAATAATTAAATATAAAAGGCATTAATAATATATATATATATATCCAAGTCCAGAAAATTTTAATGCATATAAAATTAATTTTGGTTATAGGTGGAGTTGTAATAGTAGATATATAAAAAAGAAAATAATCGATATGGTAGGAAAAAATTTGAAAAATGAAAATTTCAACAAAACATGCAACGGTAAAATAATTTTAATTAAAAACGTGTTAAATATATAAAAAAGAATTACTCAGTAATAACAATTGAGTTAATCTCCTATACCATTTCATCACACACTCCCCGCCCGACCCTATATGTAAAAGCATGATGGTATATTAGTATAATTAACAGAATATAAATTCAAAATAATATAAGATTTGTTTTTCAACTTGGAATAATATTCTTTGAAAGAAAGAACAGATATCCCAATTCTACAAGGATAAACAAAATATTATACACAGGAAGAGATTGTAGACAAAGGTGTTAATTTGTATAAACATCTAATATATCAAAAATACTATTCATAATATTCTTGGAAATTAATGTTTACATTAATTACAAATTTGCATAATATAATCCTATTATTGCGTCATATAAAAACAAACTATATTTGAAAGTATACATATGGCTTCGATAAGACGAAACACCAAAAATAGGTTATTCCTTTATTTGTCGTCATATAGCTATACTTCATGTTTGGTTGTCGAAGTTAATAGATACTCCCATTTAAATGACGGACTTCGACACTCGTCATTTTCAATTTAAATTAAATAACGAGAGTAACGTAAAATTGTTTAACCGGTTTAAACTATCGAAATTGCAATTACTTATCGACACGGACAAAGCGCTTGACTGACTTGCGCGCGGCGTTACTAGATGTCACTGCGATCGGCGGATTCCGATTTCGATAGATTGCCGACGTCTTCTCTCGTCACAGTTTACAAACTTCTTGTAGTATGTTACTGGTTCTTGGCATGTTGGGGATAACGTAAAAAAGCGTAATAAAAAGGGAATCTCGTCTTCCCGTGTTGATTAAAGATGGAGGAGGACGGTGATAAGAAGCTTATGTCAAGACGGCGTTCGACGATTTTGAAGTCACTGCACCTTGAAATCAAAGACGAGCGAGCTGCGACTTTCAAAAAGGTACGCAAAGCGTTCACGAAAATTACATCGGCGACGTATTTGCTGGCTTCATCGCGCTGCCTGCACGACGTCGTCGCCCGGCTAACGTTCCGGTCGACGTCGTAAACAAACACTCATGCCTTGACTTTTCAGGTGGCCGCGATTCTGCAGAAAACGGAAGAGGACAGAAACGACGAGGAGAAGGAGATCCTCTTGTCTTGCGGCGATGTCGTCAAAGAGGTTAAGCTCAGGTAGGGCCATTTTGCAAGTCGATTTATGGTTTTTGTTTGCGCTTTCGAAGTGATCTTCAATGAATTTGTGACGGATTTTGACTGTCGGTTGTAAATTGCGCGATTCGAAAAGCTGGTCTATAAATAGTTTTGGCCAAAACGAGTCAATGTTTTTAGACGACTGCATTTCGTGGCGATCTTGGAAATAAATCTTGGCCCGGGAATGTTTTTGTTTCAAAAAATTTAGGCGCAAGAATACACGGAGAGTTAGGTCCGGTGAAACTTGATTAAATTATTGATTTCGCTTGGTAATTATTATATTGTTGGTAAATTAATTGATCGTTGGGATTTTGTAGAGGTGGGATGTTTGTTAATTGTCATGTAAAGTACTGTGACAGGTGTTTGTGTACATACTGGATAAGTAATTATGTTATAATCTAGTTGCAGAAAGTTACTTTCTGACCGTTGGTAATAATAAGAATATCTTTTATTTACTTTTTTTTGTTGTTGTTGCTTGTTAAATGATATCAGGGAATAAATAAAAAAATATTCCAGCTATGTTTTTTCTGTATTTGTTTATATATATTTGAGGAACTGATTTTTGTTATCTACGTTTAATATATATTCATGTCGATACTTTATTGCAAATTAATTTGACATTCATATTTATGTAATATTTCCAATGATTATTATTTTTCACTTGAACTTTAAAGTAGTTTCATATGATATGGTTTATAATATTTCAGGAATAGTTTAAAATTTTATTCAAATATGGTTAATTAAAAAGTATTTAATTACACGTCTTACTCGTTTTTAAATAATTATATTAATGATACCTGCTTTGTTATTATGTAATTGAAAAATAAATTCTATATAAGGAAATTAATTTAGATATAAACTGAAATATTTGTATGAATGGTGAAGATATTTTAATTAGTTTTGCAATTTGTTGAAACATAAATTACATTTACATTACAATATAATATGTGAAATAAATATAAATTTGATTATAAGATAATAAATTTAGTCAAATAACATATTTGCATTGGTAAACAAATTGTGCACACTAATATAATATTCTGTTTGAACATTTTAGACAAAAAAAACGAGACAGGGTGAAAGCTAGAATGGAAGAAGTAGAAGATGCTCCAGAAATTTTAGAAGAAAAGTGTATGCGGCTGGCTGCTGCAATTAGTCGTGCAACATCTCTTGCTGTATATACGGGAGCAGGTATTAGCACAGCTGCTTCAATTCCTGATTATAGAGGAACAAATGGTGTATGGACACGGATGCAACAAGGCAAAGATATTGGGTAAATTATGTGTAGATATTAATAATTGTATTTATTTTGTATTTAATATACAATTAAACCCAAATTACTCTAATTATATGTTGCAGTTAAAAATAAAGAATTAATATTTTATAGTATAATTAATATGGAATGAATGTTTCAATTCTATTATATGCAATATTGCTACTAGAACATTGTAGCATTATAAACAAGTCAATTAACAGGTTATTAATTTAAAAATCAAATGACTATGTTTTAATTGATAACATTAATTGCATTGTATTATAATGTTTCATGAAAATATATGATTTGGTATCTGAAAAATCTTTTTGATTAATTTTAAAACTTTATAGTCTATGTGTAGAATGGACATTAATTCCTTATATTAAAAATAAATATATAAAAAAATAAAATTTACTTATATATATTATGTGATACCAACAATGATTATTCTCTTTTATTTAATATTTGAAATTTTAAACATCCATATAGAATATTTAAGCAGGGATATAAAATTAGATATAAACCATTGTAAATTTAACTATACTAATAAGTATCCAATTACAAGAATGTATAAATTAATAATTATGTTTTAGACTTACATGATATATGATTAGTGACATACTGAACTGTATGCATGCAAATATTAAGTCTAATTTTAGAGTTATTAAGTTTCAAATTAGAGAACTATACTGTTCATGTTATAAAACAACTAATTCATAAAATAATGTACCAAAATAAATTTGTGATTACTTGTATCATAATAAGTTTTTAAATTTACTATAAAATGAACTATTTTTGATAAATTAAATACATTAATATATGTACAATATATATAAAATAAATATATTTTTGTATTAAAATTGTATTATTTCACTTACAAACTATATTTTATACTTCTAGGAACCATGACCTAAGTCAAGCGGAACCAACAGTCACTCATATGGCGCTGTATGCTCTTTATAAAGCCAGAGTTCTTAAGCATGTCGTTTCACAAAATTGTGATGGCCTACACTTACGCAGTGGTATACCTCGAACCCTTCTTTCAGAAGTTCACGGTAATATGAACGTTGAAGTTTGTCGAACTTGTAAACCCTCTCGTGAATATTGGCGACTGTTTGATGTTACTGAAAAAACAGCGCGGTATTCGCATGGTACAGGTCGAATGTGCCATAAATGTAACTCTACACTTCAAGATTCAATTGTGCACTTTGGTGAACGTGGAAATTTACTTTGGCCAATAAATTGGAGTGGAGCGAGTCGAGCTGCCAAACAAGCAGATGTCATTCTTTGTCTAGGTTCGAGTTTGAAAGTACTGAAAAAATATCCATGGCTTTGGCAAATGGACCGGCCGGTTGCCAAAAGACCACAGTTATATATAGTTAACTTGCAATGGACGCCAAAGGATGATATTGCAGCACTTAAAATTAATGGTCGGTGTGACGATGTTATGCGCAAGGTAATGTCACAAAACAAATAAAGTAAACTTAAATAAAATTACTTGCTTTCTACATTAAAATAATTTTTGTGATACATATAAACGAAGTTTTAATAAGACGATTTCAGTTATAATCTAATTAAATAACTGATTAACATTTTTCTTATAAAATTATATAAAATAAGAATTGTATTAAATACCGTATGTATTATTGTATTATATAATACATATATAATATGTATAATTGTATAATACTGATGTGATTATTATTATGTTTATTATTATGTTTATTATTGTTTATGGATCACATTTTATATGATTTAAATTAATTTGTTATTTAAAAATTATTTCTAAATTACTATTATAATTCAGGAGTTGTTTTTTATTTATATAATATTTTTAGTTTAAATTAAAAATTATTATTACTAAATTATTATTATTAAATTAATAAATAATCATTAATAAATAAATAAACAAGTGTCATTCCCATAAACGATAAGTATGATTATAAATAAGCAAATTAGAATTTTCTTAATTTATACAAAAATATTTTAAAAAACTTATAATTCTCTACAGGTAATGACACATTTGGGTATCGAGATCCCAGAATATAATCGAGCAAAAGATCCAATATTTTACCACGCAATGAGTTTAACGACCAATGAACATTCAACGACTACGCAGCCATGTATCGAAGCACCTTCTATCGACCAAGATATTGATCTTATACAATCAGAGGGTGCACCAAACATAGATCTGGAGCGTAGTCTTACAGCGTATCCTGCACCGTTTTTCACCGCGTTGCCCTTCCTATCAATGGGATTGCCCTTTCCCCCTATGTACATCTATCCACAATTAACTCCCTACCTCTATTTGCCATTTATTCAGGTGGCACCAGAATCACCTGAAGTGCAAAAACCTAAACCAGCATGCAGTTTTTGTATGAAAAATGAAGGGTCCGTTACATGTTTATATTATCAAAGAATAATAGGGGATAATATTTCAACTCATGAAATGCAGGATGATGGCGAAGACGAAAAGATAAAAGATGAAGGATTGAAAGACGAGGTAATAAAAGAAGAAGGATTGAAAGAAGAAGGAATGAAACAAGAAATTAAAGATGTAGAAGCCATAGGGCTTGATAATGCACCGTTGCATTCCGCAAAAAATCCAGGATGGTTTGGCAAAGGATATCGTAAAGGCATGAAGAGAAAACGGTAGCACCCAGCACTCGCCGCGTGAACTGGTCCAGCTGCAAAATACTTCGATAGGTTGTATTTAACAGCGGACTGAAGTCAGACTTTATATGCTGACAAATATTTTTGTTGAACATGTTTTTCATAGAAATTTTTTAGCAAAATTTAATTTGAGATGGTTTGTAATTCGATTTGCATTTAATCAGCAAGATTAAAAATTAAGAGTAATATAAAATAAAATTTATATGAAATTTTCTATCACCTTATAAAATTATAATTGTTTTTTTTTTATTGTCATTTTGTTTTATATTATACAAAGTTAAGTATAAAATTTATTTCAAATTAGAAATAAGTTTTACTTAAACATAACTTAAACATAAGTTTTAACAGTTTGTTTTTTTTTTTTTTTTTTTTTTTTTTTTTTTTTTTTAAAAAAAGTAAGTTTTTTAAAATTTATTATTTATTTTATTTATTATATTTTTTGTTTTTAATTATTTAAATTTTTTTTTATTAAAAAATTTAAAAAAAAAAAATTTTAAAAATATTTTTAGTTTTTTTATTATTAATTTTAATATAATTATATATTAGATTGTTTTTAATTTTATAAAGAATACTTCTTTTATAAACATTTCCAACCACACGGAA
>JABFQC010004187.1:0-12990 GCA_022817085.1 Psilanteris sp. ZL-2020
GTTCAATGTATTAAGTTGTAATAAATGTATACTTTTCAGATATTGATTTAGTTATGACGTTATTAATTCTTACATACGTTGACTGTACACAAAGATTCTGTAAATTGCTACCTTGCGAACATGTAAAGATGAAAACATAATAAATTATAAATCATGTTTATAATTTATTAAATAATTATACAATTTTAATTGTTTTAAATTCCCAAGAAAGAAAAGAGCAGTTACATTTTTATTTATTTATATAAAATAATAAATTTAAATAAATAATATTTATTTATTATTTATTTTATTATTACATATGTAATTAAAAAAATTGTTAATAAAAAATTAATAAATTTATTTCTTAATAATATAACGTATAATATTAATATATTTTTTGTTTTTTTTTTTTTTTAATAAAATACAATTATAAATAATGCTAATTAAATTTGCAGAATATTATTATTGAATATCTAATTTTTTTACATTAATATTTTAGTATATAAGTTATTTTTACATGAAACAGTATAATAATTTAATAAAATAGATTTATAATATTAATTTATATTAATTTTTAACAAATTGCTTAAAATAATTTTTATCGTTCGAAAAAGTCGAAATCAATGACTGTCTGAATATCCTTAAATTACAAATTCGTGATGAAAATACGATAATTATGCTAATTATGTGGAATGTTTCGGAATTGCCAAATAGAAGTGTCTCATTTCGTCAAGACTGATGCACTAAGACAGAAGCAAATTTAATTAGACGTTCATATCGGAGTTAGGAATATTCTTAGATCAATTGCATCTGCCGAATTCAGAAATACACCGCTATATGTCTGGTTGCACTATATTAGGTGCACTTTCTCAGCATAGAATGACTTATATCGTTTTCAAAATACTAAACACTTTGGTTATTTAATTAAAATTACTAAATAATTTACTATTGCGTACTAATTAGATAAATCGAACTTAATTTCCTATCTTAATTCTTGTTAATCATCCACATACACGTACTTTTTAAGATTTCATTACATACAAACATTGTACAGGTCGAAGTGTTAAATAAATTATTACTAATTTATTTATTGCTATTGATTGAGTTAATTCTTAACCATATAAAGATTGTAATTGAATAAATAGTGTATCATAATGTACAACATTATCGCCCTCGAAAGGAAATAGTATAGAATTATGAAAAACTAAATTAAATATTAATTATAATTTGTCGTATAACATTTGGTCAATAATAAATCATGAAACACGTTATTTAAAATTTGTCAAATATATCAAGTCCACGATAATCTGCCACATGTAACTTGCAATTTAATTATTGTATAAACGAATTGGTTGAATTTATAACGGTAGAGAATATTTTACTCATGTAATATGACGTGTAGCTTAATAAAATAATAAATATGTGGCACAAAATCCAGACCCTTAATTGCTTTTCGAGTTTCTAATAGTAGTCGTCCGCGTAACGCGTCTCGCAAATATTGGCTCGTTCGCCAGTCCGACATGAATTATTCACGATGAAATTGATGCGGTATTTAAGGAAAACTGTGCAACAATTATTACGGTACGGCCGTATTGTACTTATTTGTATGATTATTAAATTACACAAGTATGCTACCCGCTAATTCATATACGACTTTCTCCGTTGCAGTATTAAACGTAAAAAGTCGCAATGCATATTAAAATGTTAGCTATGAAGTTGCGCGAATTATATATCGTGCCACTGACGTCCGCATAAAACCATAATTTGCTTTTATCTACATTCACTGTGTCCACTGCTCCAATTATTAGCGACATTTTTGAACATGAGTAAAAGCTCACAAATCTCATTCGGTAAAAACGACAGCCTCAAAGTTTCGTTGTCCCAATGTACCCAAGTTTGACGTGCAAACACTTTTTGGGTTTTGGTATATTCTACCGTTGACTATAATTGGCTTGTTTGCATCGGCTTTGGCAAAATTACAAATAAATCATTTTAATGTTAATAATATCGAATTTATATTCCGACGCGTTAAAAGATGCAGAAGTATGGATACACGCGTGAGTACTAAAAATACATGCACTAAATATATTCCTATTTGTTTTTAGTATTTATTTTGATATTGATATTGAATATTGACATTCGGTTTATGTATTATTAATGACAGGGGTATTGATAATTTGTTCTTTATTATTTCTTTTCAATCCAAAACATATTTCAGAAATGCATGTCATCCTCTCACCTGGCATACCGGGCAGCTACGTTGGTCACGTACGACGAGGATGCATTGATGGCTGCATCTGGTATCGCTCCAGATTCCATCCCGAGAGGGGATTTACATGACCCTGTAAAAAATTATTCATATATATTTCTGTCGTTTTATATTTGAAAATTCAAAATACGAATATTGCGAATAAATATAATAGAATTTGTAGATGGATAGAATTTAAACTTTCTTTGAATTGAATTTGAAATATGGATTCATTAAATAATGTAAATCTGTAGTTCATCTGGTTTATCCTACACCAAAGAAATGTTTTGCTTTTTGTTCATAAATTCTAATTTATTAACGTTGGGATTTTCCTCGTAAATGTAAACAAATTTTGCTACAAAGTCCCCGCGGTTTCGTGGTTTCCAAAGTATTATATTAGAAATTTTAAATATTTAATATTATAAATTTAGTTGAAAATTATTTCCTAAAAATATTACTTTAAATATTAGTATATACCTTTAAGTAGATTCGATATAATCAAATTGTTTGATGCAATGGATTTTCCATTTATTAAACAGTAGATGCCAGATTGTGCATTTCATTTAGTTTATTTCGGTATTAACAAAATTAGGAAATAACAGTTTTCGAGAATAACCGAAAAAATATCGTTATCCATTTTTGTTAAATTCCGTTATAATGATTCCAATTGAATACAAATGCAAGGTCTGTATTTTAAAAATTTTTCAAAAAATGAATTATTATTTAATATAAAAATCTACCGATAAAATAATCATTTGAAAAAGATCGTATTTAAAATTTCAGAAATTCGTTTTACAATATCGTAAAAAGAATTAAAATATTTTTGTACAATTGAAAACTACATAGTTAGAGTTATTATTTTTTAGTTTAAAGCAAAATACCGCAAATTAATTATATTTTAATGATATTATTATATACCGTTTTTGAGAAAAAGTCTAATACAACTTAACGTTTGAAAAATATATATACAATTAACGTAAATAAAATTACATCAAAATTTCAACATTTCTAAAATATTATTTTTTTATTACTATTTTATACCGTCATTTTTGCTATATCAGTAGTACGAATTATTGTTTTCGAAACATTTAATGGTCACTAAATTTCACATTCAGGTGACGTGCTTCGTCACCTGTTTGAACGATTTATCAATGACAAGGAGATAGGACATTGTAGCCCTCAAAGGGCAGGATCTGCGCCCGAACCACGCAGCGACAGAGAAAAGCTCTACGAGGGTGGGGGGGATAACAATGATGTCTCCAAAGTGTCGGCCCGCCCAGAACGCGTGCAGCTTTACGCAAGCTAACTACGTGTCAGAATTCGAAGCGTAAATTACTGATTCTACTGATTCTAACTGAAATACGTGATAATGTCAACTCGGGATTGAAATGCATAATAGAAGCTGATCAACGGGATTAAATTTCAAAAAATCAGAATAGAACCAATCTGCATACACAAGGAGAGTATTGGTGACTTGTTGGTCATCTGCGTGTAATGCTAATATCGCGTTTAGGCAAAGCTAACACAACAGTCGGGAATTACAGAGATGATGTGGCCAAAAAGCAATAATCCCTTATGAAAAGTGGCAAACTTAGTGATTGGTTTTCCAACTTAATTTGAGAGAATTTTGAAAGGACTGGGTGGAAACTATACTGAATCTATAATGATATGGATAGGTTATATATAGATTCATATTATCGATTGAATGTTATTCTCTTTTAAACTATTTTTCATGAAACTATTGTGCTTCAAATCGTTTGGAATGGTAGGATTATTGTTTTTGAGGCAATTTTTTGCCTTTGAAACTTAAACGTTATGATAAATAGGCATAATAGTAAATGCAAAATGATATTTTCTTTCATATTCTCATTCCTATAATATATAAACATTGGATTAAAATATCAAGCAAGTATTATATTTTATATTTGGGAAATGTATACGCGCAAAAAGTTTACCTATAAAATTAAAACTGTTCACTATAAAATTGCCAAATTTTCACTTTATAGCAAAAATCAAAATCGCTCAAATTTTTTTGTTATTTAAAATTGTCGTCATTTTCGTTGGCACCGTCGTGGATCATTAATAGACAGTCACGGTATGAAGTGTAGTAGAATATTACTATTTTTTATACGATGTTTAAAATCGATAACTGTATTCCTTGAAAATTACAATTCCTCATATAATTGAAATAAAAATATAAGAATTATCAATAGTTCGATAACAGCAATACATTAGTGACAATAACTGTGTGTATAATGTATAATGTGTGTATAATAGTGTGTATAATTTGTTTCAAATCCGATTCCTTAACTGTTAAAATTTCGAATTATATTTATACATTAAAAATAATTTAATTTCTTCAAGCAAATTAAAAACATATAATAATTACTATTCGGCAATTTTGTGTGTTCCGACTAATATATAATTAATTATTATGCATATCACTATAATCATTTTATAGTAAATCTAAATATAAGACATATATTATTAAATACTACATTATACAGAATTATTATTCTTTATGGATATTTGTAAAAATGTATTGCTACTTTATGTTTACTTTCTTGTTATTAATTATAACAACACTCTCCCAATACTTTTTCAAATTACTCTTTAAAAAACGAAAAAGAAAGCACCAAATTCTACAAATAATTATTTACTCTTCCTTTATTTTATTTTAATGTTATATAATTTGAATAATGCATTGCAATTCCTCATTAAAATTCTGCGCGCTATTTTTGTCTTCTTACATTATTTCAGAATTCTTTTAACGTTAACATTATGTTGAAACAATGTTTAAAGTTAATATTGAGTTAATAATGGTAAAATTTAAATGGATGTTCTCATTACCTTGATAAAAACTTAAATCCAACTTAAGTATATTAATGTTGACTTCGCGCTGTTTTATTATAAATTTGATAGTTGATTTAACTTGAAATTAGTTTACCGTTGCTTTGAACTAATGACAAACTGAATCAACTTGAATTCTGCAAAACTCTTTTTTATGATCGACTTCCGTTAAATTCCAAATGCTTATCTCTTAACCTTCATTAAAATGTCGTTTTTTACTAAGCATTTTGCGTCTCCATAACTCAATTTAATCAAATCTGTTTTCTGCTTGACTTTTAAGAGCAAACGCTGTGCGCCTGGATAACGGACTTTGTTCATTTATTTGTTTAAGTTAAAACGACACGACGAAAGTACGCAAATAAATTCAACGTACTTTATTTGATTAGATCAACTATACATCAAGGCGGTACTGATATAAAAAGAATAAAAAATCGGTAAACACGACAGCTTTTATTTACCTAACTATAAAACGCAGTGGTGTAGCAAGTGCAGCCAACTTAAATAAGTTCGTCACGTTCATTCTTATTGGTTCTACAAATTACGTGCGGTTAGGATCGTCGTTTGGTCATGTACGGGCGATTAAGTTTCACGCATGTTTACTCGACCTGCAGTTTATGTTGGCTCGTGGTCGATACTCGATGTACAGTCACTTTAGCCCTCTCGAATGAAGAGTAACCGAGACGGGATTCAGCAGACACATACAAAACTGGATGACGATTTCAAATCTTTAATATTTCTAAAACGGGTGAACACTGACGACTCAGTATAGTTCATGTTAAAGCTAGATTTACGGGAATGTTAATTCGGTGGTTCGTTAAGCATGAAGACATATTTTATATAATTTTGAAGTTTATGTATATAAGAAACATTAGTTCATAATTTTAAACATCGTTGATTTAATATCGATTGGTATTACCGCAATTCTTATTTGCGGAATATTATTTGTGTATTCGTATAAAAGAAAAGAATTAAACAAGCGTAACCATATTGAGATTATTTGATTGTGATAATACACTATGCCAATTAGCCATACATTTTTTATGCTCGTAATATGTATTGTGTAAAACATCTAGACTTTGGTTTTATATGTGATTTAATACCCAAAGACTGATAAATTGTGTCCATGTGAAATTATTTATTTATATTTAGCATTTACACATATTTCTTGAAATAGGAACTTTGCAATATTATTAACGTTTGAAAGTAACGGCAATTATGAAATTCGACATGTTGATAATATATTTATGCCGATATGAAATATTGTTTTAATTATTTTGCATTTTCTGGGTTTATAATTTATAAGTAGATACTGCTTGAAAACAGTAATAATGAAAAGCATAATATAATTTGAATAATTTAGCATTAAAATATAACAGTTTAATAAACAAAGTTGCATATACGCAGTAACGGCGTAATATGTTAAGTGAATAGTGCAGTCAGCGTGATGTGAATGGTGAGTGAGTAAAACCAGCAGAATTACCCGCCATGAAAGATGCAACTAGATGTTATTTAACATTAAAACGTGCATTTTACAATTAAAATCTTGGTTACGGATTTTTATCTTCATTCTAAATTAATTTGCAATTAATCGCTTATATTATACGATTGAATAAAATAGGGATGTCACGCTGTAAAAACTGACGTTACAAAAATGTCTTATTTCAAGATATTTTTATAGAAAAAATAGTGTAAGTGTCATATTATTAGATACTATTTATGTTTTTTGCATGAAAATGTCTCGATTTAAGACACTTGGTTTAGTAGGGCAGTTTTACGATTAATGCTCCTACGATAATATAATAAGTTTCAATCACCAATAAACCTTAGAAATACACGATAGACAAAAGATGTATTAACTGCGAAAAAAAAAAAGATACTATATTATGTATGAGTCATTTTAGTCGAACTGCGCAATAGCTATCGAATATATTTATATTTTCGCGTATCCAAGAACGAAGTCTTGCCGATTAAAATTATATTGTGTTTTTATCGATTAATTGAATAAAGTTAATAAATCTACACTTTAAGCGTGTATAATTCAAATATATAAATTGCATATATATATAGAAATTACTCTAAAAGTAATTACATATTTATAATTTTGTATATTTATTAAAGTAAACGTTGTATTTAATTCATCTTAAAATTAAAGTTTAAAAATTAAAAAAAATAATAAATTATTCCACTCAATGCATTTACACAATGAATGCAACAATTATTAAACATTCATATATGTATTATAAAAAGGTATTATAAAACATATGGTAGAATCACATAAGTAATTCTTTTTCATTTTATATTTCAGGTAAAACAGTAATTCATGTTCATGGAAGCACATGGGAAAATGTCATTCAACTCTACATTTTTAAACGTAGACACTCCATGCGCGTGTACCTTATAAGAAATTACCAGCTCCGATCGTGTGGTGCAGTTTGAAATGACGTTTGCGATGTGTTCAAGCGCATTGCAAAAATGCGCAAATGTTACGCTAAAACTGCGGACTGGTACACAGTTATGATAGAAAGGGAAATAAGCAATTTCAACCTAAATTTACACGTAATATTGGTTGTTCTTTTTTCTCCAATTTTCGAGATTTTTGAAATAGCAGTGGACCATTAAATGCTGTTATACATGATCAGACTATTATTGGATCATTTATAGTGCATTTACTAACAGGATGCTGTAATCTATTTCTACATATTTCGAGTTTATATTTCAATTGATTGGTTATAATGTAATTACAATAATTATATTTTTGACTTATATTGTTATAATTTTCAGATTGGCTATTTATATTGCATGCTTACTTACACGTACTTGATAGTGAAGTATTATAATTACAATACAAACACAATAAATATATACATACAATATATATATTATAATAATCAAATATACGAATTTAGAATCGTCATATATATTTTGTACATATATTTGGTATTTGTATAATGCTTGACTTGAATTTTCTACAAATTGTTAGGTTTTTTAATTATAATTTAATTGTAATATTGATTCCTATAGGAATATTTTTATAAACAATATATTTATCATAATTTTTTTTAATTAATAGAAGTATTAAATCAATTTAACACAAAGTGTTAATATAATATTTAAAATCTGGAGAACTACATAGAAAACATAGAATACACTTTAACGTAATATAAATAAAAGGTACATCCACGTAAAGTCCAAATTGGAGCTTTAATCGTACTTCAGACAGACGGTTCTTAACTCGAGGTCACGTACTAGACGTACATTTGTACTTATAAATAATTATATACATTCATAAACAAGTCATATTTATTACGTAAAAATAAACGAATTTTCTGATGAAATAAGTATTCATCTAGTTCAAGGGCTTTCTAAATATATATGTATATATATAATTTAACATAACTTAATCCCTATCTTAATTAACAAAATAGATAAAACTCGGGAGATAAGTTTCTTCGAGCCACGATTTAAAGTTGCATGCAAACTATATGAGAGAAACATCATTCGTTGTGTTTTATTTCTTTTATTTTTATAGTTACATAATGCCTTAATGTATTCAAAGTATCTTCGCACACACCTCATTTACTTATTCAAATTACAACAACACTAATATAATTTCGCCGTAATACCAACGGTCGTTAAAGGAATCGTTGCAGTGGATGCAGAAAAAACCCTACAGCGTTGTGTTCAAATTACTTTTTGTCACTTCATTCTAAGCAACTATATATTTTTTGGACAAAAAGACCTTCGATTTCGAAAATGCGACGCGCTTAAAGCTTTTTATTAAGGCAGCCCTATATAAATTAACTATACCTTTAAAATACACGGCATAATGCATAGCATAAATTATTGTCGTAACAAATCTTATCGTACAACTTAAGTTAAATGTTCTTAAATCTGAAGAACAAATTTCACAAGGCAATGAGACAGACTTTGTAGTAACGAAACACAAACGGCCAGGTTGTTGACAGATTGCCGCACCTGAAGTACTTTACGTACCATCATGTTGTTTGTTAAAGCTTGATTGATAATTTATTAGCTCAACGTTGAGGGGAATTATTTAAAATCGAAAGACGTGATTAAAATAAAGCATTTAATTTGAAACATCGGCGTATAAACGCGGGGTAATGAAATAAAGCTTGAATTGGATAGGTCTAGTTTCAATTGACATTCATGTAACATGTAGTTTATGACGATGGCACGTTTATCGAATTGCTCTAAATTCTATTTAACTAAGTATAATTGACTTTTTATGTCAAGTATTATTGTTTCGTAGACGAATTATTAATAATTACAGATCTACTTTTCACTTTCAATTACCGCGCTTTAATACAATTTATTATATAGTACTTCTGAAATATAAAATAACGTATATGAATTTAATATTGAAATTGATCAATTTTTCTATAACCTATATTTGGCAATGGATTTCATAAATAATTAACTCACATCTGTTATGTAACGTTATTCATTCTACTGCTTGCTATACTAATAGATGAAATTAGTTTTTTAAATAAATAATTCTAAAAATGCAATTACGGGCAAACAAGGCAATAAACATCAGAGTTTCGATTACTCAACATGAAGCTGAAAATTGCTAGGTATTTATTTCTACTGGCTGCACAAACGATAACACCTCATGAGGCTATAAACACGTAAACCAATTGGGAACAAATTTAATATTGTACCTGAATTTGTGCAACGTATAGCACGCGGAACATTTTGTTTAATTCGAAGTCAACGGCGTCATTTACATCGAAATTTCTGGTGATTTTATTTCGACAGAAAAATATATCAGTCCATTAATTCAATTAACTGTTCTAAAATGGCTAATTGTAAACAACTAGTAATTAATATTATGACCTGATTAAACTCTTTTAATTATGTTAATTACTATTAGACTCAATCGGTTCCAGGACATCCAAAGTTATTTACTTAATTAAGTTCTACGTGATGAAACAAAGTTGAAATCTGATCTGTGTAACGCGATTAGATTTTCTTTGAACCGCTGATAATTTTAGAAAATCAAAATTAACGAGACTCTTTCAAGATCGACAAGTAATAATTGGTGTTAACTTGTAATCAAGCAAACTTTCGACAAATTTTCCAGCGACAATTAATAAGTTTTAATTTGAGTTAAGCACTCTCACGCATTTTCGGGTTGCCGTTAAACTTATTTAACATTCTCAGTCAGTCATTTTGATAAATACAAATTAATTAAATCCTTTTTCAGATTCACTTATATGTTACATTAATTTAATTGTACAAAGTTCTGAATCTACATTTAATGAATGTTAATTTTATTGTACTATGAGAAGTATAAAATTGATGCTTTATAGATAAATAGGAGAACAAGATTTTTCTTTTTAATTTTTTGTACAAAAATATGCTACTAATAATATTTTTAAATATAATAACTTTTAATATAACTTTAATATACTTTAAAAAATATCTAAAATAGTATGTTACTTGAAGACGCGTACTTAATAATTAAATTTTTAATATTTGTTTATCCGATTTTTATATAGATATTTGTTTTGTGTTTATAACTATGTCATAATCGTTTTTAGTATATAAACTAAATTTGTTATATTAAATTAAAATATATTTTTGTAAGACTGTCAATGCTCTTTCATATATCCCTTCAATTTTAATGTCACAGTTTCTTGCGCTATTAAAAACCTAGACACAATTTTCTACAACATATCTCAATTTCAGGAAATCTAGATTTATCGCGATGTGTCATTTTTTATTGTAAATCTACAGACATAATAATATGATATATTGTCAAATTGTATACCTCTACAATAATATAATTATATTATATAATCATATTATTTATTTTACTTTATTTTATTATGTATATTTATATCGTTCTAAATGTTGATAAAGAAAATTAATTTTGTGTTTGAATATAAACTCGTGATTTTTAGAATCGAAATTTATTATATAACGGAAGTTTTGATGAAAATATTATTTGATTTCGATAAGAAATTTAAGATTAAAAAATGAGGGTTCTTGTTGTTTGAAAATTTGAGGTTGTTATGCACCCCGGGCTATAAAGGAAGTGTGGGTTTTATTTTAGCATAATTGGATTGATAGCGTGGAGTGAAGTAAAGAAGGCGTTGACAGAAGCAGAAGAAATATAAAATAATAAAAGAGCTTTTTCTCCCCAATTGTTCTTGGCCAGGAAAATGATGGAACTTTTACGTGTAAGTTATAGCATTCTTGAATCCATGTGGATAAACAGTTTTTTGGTACATTTTATAACGAAATTAAATTCTGATTTTTGGGTGCATTTATAGTATTGACAAATTAAGATTTATATTTAAAATGATAATTAATTTATTCAACCTTTTTAAAGCAGAAATGATTCGATTCATGCTATCTTTTATAATTATATATTTCTGTTAATATATAATTTTAAATATTATGCCATTAAAAAAATTTATAAATCAGTCACAGGTTTAAACTATTATACTTTTTGAGGTTCTTGTTTTTGTATTTTATAAATCAATTATATTATATATATATATATATATATATATATATATATATATATGAATAATTATTATATATCTTGAATTTAAGGCATAAAAGTGAATATAATTACTGATGCAATGAATTGTAGAATTTTCAATCAACCTATTTAATATGTCTGAAAATTGTTTGATATTTAAGTTAAATTAATAGATATTCTTACCCTAAAAATATGTTTTTGATACACACTATTGCACCAATCTATCTGTCTTCTTCTACCTATCTATTTTCGTCGTATTGTGAATTATCTTTTCTGACTTCTGTTTAATTTTTACAAACTAATTATTTGCATTTTTTTCGGTCCAATAGTTATGGCTCTCGAAATTGAGGTATCATAATAAATAACGGATCATAGGACTCTGTATATACAATATGTAAAATATATAATAAATTTCTTCATTCACTAGAATCTCTTTGATCAAATTACAATTTTATTATGATAATAGTCGGAGAGAGCTAGTTGCCACGATGGGAACACAAAGTAGTATTTGTTAATACTTTGACAGCAACGGGTAATATTCTATTGTTTGACAAGAAAATGCTTGGACGCTTAACCAAGAATTTCTTTGATCTAATCATGATTTTATTATGAGATTTCAAAGAAGGATAGTTGCCATGATAAGACTATTGTATATTAATGGATAATGCATTAAATCAATAGACATCATTCTATATGGTATTAAAGAGAATTAAAAGTTAATAATTAAATCTTAAAATTTAATTATGACTATGTAAGTTATAACTTTATGTAATGAGACATTTGAGGACAAACGGCCATTTTGTTTCACATTTCCCGATCTTTTATGTTAATTTTGTTGCATTTTTTGAATTTTGGAGGAGGGGGGAGGGTTGTGGGACGAAGCTTTCCGCATTAGCGTTCAGAAGGCGAGCGAAAGCCGACCGAGGGAGCTTTTCCCTGTTTGCTCAAAAATAAAAAACAATTTTGCAAACACGTAATTATTATTCAGCCAAATGGGGTTTGTCCTCAAAGGTAGCGGTTGGCTTATCTATATACATAAATAACATAAAATCTAAAATTGATATTATTTTATTTATACTTTTATTATAATAGTATACCAAACATAAATCATAAGGTCTTATGCATTCTTATATATATATACGTCAATGTTTATATATTGCATCAACTTGATGCAAATAAACGATGAAATAAAAATAGAAATATAGCTTATACCAGTAAACAATATTACATATTTTTTACACTTTATTAATTCTTATACACTGAAAGAAATGTTGTATGAAATATTACAACGTATACGATGAATCCTATGACGGCAGTGATATAGTGTTATAATTGCAAAAAAAGTTTCAATAAGCACAATTTCAGTTTTAAAAAGTACAACGTGAGTTGCATTTATTGA
>JABFQC010004188.1:0-12989 GCA_022817085.1 Psilanteris sp. ZL-2020
AGACAATATCGATGCAATATCGATAGACCATATCAATAGGACTTCAGTCAATTGATATTGATCTTACATTGTCTTCTAACGTTGATGTCAATTTCAAATAGCAAAAAAATTTAATAATATAATAATCAATATATTAATACAAAATTTTTTAAACGAAATAATGACATATGTGCGTATTTGAAACCATTTACATATTGGAGTCATTATTTAACAGTATTTATAATTAAACTAATTTTTTTTTAAATTTAATTGTTGTTAATATACATATAAAATTTAAAGAATTATGTATTATTAATATCCTTAAAAAAAGATTCATACTTTATTACTCAGTAAATTATTAAACTGAAATATTTTGTACCAGTTTTGTCAAACAATTTCACATTAAAACACCTTTCTGTCATATCAACATTGTTCTTTCGTTGTTATTCATCGTCGCGGTAACGTAGTTTACCACAGTGATTATACACATAAGTCATAATATTAGTACCAGAAACATCATATATTATTCATTGATATCATAAAAAGCACGTGAAAAACTTTGTTCTAGTTATCAGTAATTGGATAATTTGACAAAAAGGGAAATTACGATTAAAAAAGTTATATTAAATAAACAGCATGGTGTTTCATAATTTACAATCATATCCAATGAAATTATTCTATTTGTCAAGAACGTATGCAAATAACAACAAATATTACGTATTCGTATATTAATGACAACTCAATTATATGTCAAACGTATATAATTAATTTAAATTCGAAAATGTTTTAAATATAAAAAAAAATTATATTGTTACTGTAAATGTTGACTTTTTTTGTGATGTTTATGTAAAAATATGAAATATTATTATAATTTCAAACTAAGTTTAGTCACATTTTAAAAATGATGACAGTTAGAAATAATTTACTTAGACCTAGGTTTGAACCGGGAACCTCTGACTTTAAATGCCATTTGCGTTACCACTTACACCACTTCGAACCCTCAACTATCGTACTGTATGTAGCACAATCTCCTTCAAATAGTTGCCTATTGAAACGCTGCAATAGTATAATTATATAACAAACCACGACTACAATTTTTAATGTTTAAAGTATAAAAATTATTTTAAAAGTAGCAGTGATATATATATATATATATATATATGAATCAGTAAATTACTGTTTCCATCTAATTATATTTTCAATGCGACGACGACATTAATTTTTAATTTTTATAATAGTATAAAATATATTTTCTGCTTCTTTATATTTGCTTCGAAATACAAATGTTAATAACATTGTTAAAAAATCGTTTTATACTATATTAAACATAAAGTAAATTTTTTTATCCACTTCTATCACTGCATTAAACTTAATATACTTTATTACCGAAAATGATTTTTTTAAATAAAATAATCTCTACATTAACACAAATTTGATAATAAAAATTGTAATAGATTAAGTTTGGAAAATTGTAATGTCACATGTTAAAATTGTGTATAAATAATTGTAAAAACTAAAATAAAACTATGAAAGAATATAATATTGATAGATAATTTATAATATGACATTATAATTTTGATTATTTTTGTTTTATACAACACTTTCGCTATAATTTTTGTTTCAGTGTATACGTGTCTGAATTAAAAATATTTTAAATTAAGTAAACAGTGCACCGTTTAAATAGATGGCAAATTATTTTTACACATATTTCGCGGCCATTATTCACATGGCCATCAGGCGTTATGTGATTCATACACGTTAGCGTGAAATAATGGTGATAACCTAAATGCATTAATTACATTCGCAACTGTAGCAGACTTTTCTTTAAGTGTGATTGATATGTACTGTTCTTAATGAAAGAAGAGTGCATAGGGCATTTAATATAAAAATTCATATTACAACACGTCTACCAAAGTTCCCACAAAACTTTTATGAATTCAAAAACGCTTATTGCACATTCCCAGATCCTTTTGACTAACCGCGCGGCATTCTTACGACACAACCATCCTCCTCCTTCTCCGATCCATTAAATCTTTTGACCAATATTAAAAAGCATCAATGACGAAATGAATTTGCAAATGCGAAAAAGATTTAATGATACTATTCAATAAAGATATATATATATCACATAATTGTAAGAAGAATATTTATAATAATCTAACACGCGTTAAACAGTTAAAAATTATTAAAAACTTTTCCGTTGATTAAAAATTGTTAAAGAAGACCTTTATTATTCAAATGGCGTTGTATTGCGTCCGAATGGTGTTCCATCTTAGACGAGATTAACTATTATTTACTGCAATTTAGTGGGCGTAAAAGTAGAAACGTTGGCAGCGCCATCTGACATTGTAATAAAGTAATGGTATTTGACTCCGGTAATTCTGCAAAATTCATAATGCTTTCGTAATAGAATAGCTTCTAAATCTTTTAGTTCTCGAAATATAAAGAACGAATGCTTGATTTCAACCCAAAAAGATCTCACGATGCAAAACATCTGCCATTATTTTCTCATGATAATTCGCAAATTGGTATGCATTCGGAATCCGGTATCAATTTGATGAAACGTTTCCGCATGAAAAATTCATAAAGACAACGAATTTCGTACCACTAATTGAGGGAAGATAAAATAAATGAAGTTGTATTAAAAATACGACTTCGATTAAACTTGCCAAGAGTTGAGCAAGATTGTGAGCGAAATTATTGGGTTACATTTTCAATTAGACTGTGAACACGCGTAATCACGGCAGTTTCATTTTGACGTCGAAACGTTCGGTTGTGCAATGAAATTTCGTACGTTAAGATACCGAAGATTATTATGACCTTAATTTGTGTTTATTAGTTTACGTTTTTTATATTATATCAACAAGATCCGCTGATTATATATATTTTTCAATATATACAGTCATATTAATAGTACCGTAAAAATATATTGTTACTGTAACGTCGAACAATAAACTTCAAACGTTATATGCTATCCAGCAAATTGCATTAATTCCGGGCCAATAACAAACATATTAAATTGACGTAACTCGTAAATATTGTTTAACGGTTCTCATAATTGGTTATATTTTTCGAAAATCGGTCTCAATTTAAATTTCCTGGTCGATATTAAACTTTTTCAGCCGCCTCAAAATAAAACAGTTCAAATTATTATTTTCATTCTCGAATTAATGTCGCGTGAATATATGATCCTGTCTACTTATATATATTATTATTATTATTATTATAAACAACATCTTTCAAGAGTGACGCGCGCGTAGTAGCCCGACATGCTTTCGGGATAAAAAAAACGCGCAACTAATTTGTATTTCCATTCAAACACGTATATAATATACTCTTACGCGAAATGCAACACATTCTCGCATTCTTCGCCAAAGATATACTCTTTCCTCAATGAATAATGTATTCAATCAATATATATAGAACAACGTAGCGTTACGCGTTGCGTTATACGTGAACGTGAAGTTTGCCACCAATTGGACTCTGATTATATTGACGAATCGGACGCGTTTGTTTGTCACTGAAACAACGCGACCGTTGCAATAAAGCAATAATATCCCGTTTGCGAAGTAAAAAGACGCGGAGGGATGAGATCCTTTTGAGGTTGCTTCGGCTGAAAAGCGCGTCTTCTGCGAAACAGATGCTCGAGTGAGAAGCCAAGGACACGCGTACGCGGGTTTTCAGGTGTTCTCAGCGAAGTACTAGCCGTTTCCAGCGGGATTTATGGCCCGCGCCGCGGTAGTATTTCCTGGCTGAGTCCGAGAGAAAGAGAATGAGAACGGGTGCAGGAACGACGAGGACGATTGCAAATAAGAAGGAGAAAAGGACGAGGACGCGATAATACGAAGTGCCGGTGAGAGTGAGAGAGGCGCGGAATTCATCTTGTTACACTTCCTCTTCTCTCTGTGGCTTCGTCGGACTGAAGGCTCGCGAATCGTGCGCCGCGGCTTAATAGTTTCCACGTCGTGCAGCCAACCTCGTGAACCGAGCAATAAATCCTATCAAGGAGCTTATCGAGAGTGCCGCTGATTCAAGTAAGAGTCCCGACAAAAATGGAGATGGGAAACCAACCCCGTGCGAGACGACGTTTTAGATACACACAACAACAAAAAGTCAGGTGTAAAGAATGTCTGCTCGAGTGCCACGAATCATTCGATCTCACTCGTCGCGGTTCGTGCGCGGATACTATGTCGGCTTTAATTATAATTAGTTGTACATTAGTCGCGATGCACGTATCAGCAGGAATGTTTCAGAATCGTATGTTCGAAGATAATTATGTTGGCTCGGGTGGCGGGACGCCTGTTGTCTTATCTTTTGTCATTTCGAATAGTTATTGCTTGTCGTTGTTCACGGCAAATCGCACGAACGCGGATTTGAATTCGCTGCTTTTACTTCGCTTTTGTTTCAAATCGCTGCGCAAAACTTTGCGCCGCGCGTTGATTGGGTTCATGCACAATAATGATGTAAATAAAAGTGCGACGTGAAATTTATTATTAGGTCATTAGGTTGTTTATAGAGTTTTATAAATAATCATTTATACAATTTTTAGTATTTGGAAAGTAAAATGTTATAAGTGTATATAGATATAGATATATACGAGGAGCTATGAAGGTACACGCATTTCTCCCGTCTTCCATTAGAAACAGTAAGATAGAACAATTCCAATATTTTATAACATATATCTTATTTGAAATATTAAAATAATTTGTCCCTGATTTTGAACATTTGTCAAAGGTATGAAAAAGAATAAATAAAAACGTTGAGTCGGGATATTATAGTAACATAAATTTATATTTATAGACCATAAAATAATACCTTTAAATTAGAATATCATATTAGAAAAGCTATATGCTTCTAGGTTATGCCGTTGGCGTACATACAATCCACTTGCAACTCTTCAATCAGAACTAAGAGTGTGCTTTGTTATATTAACTAGAAAATATATGTGCAATGATAATGTAAGTGTAACTATAAAATAAGATTTGAAATTTATTTAATCTCAAATTCAACCTCCGGAAATCATTTATCTTTTCTACACAATTGTTGTAGATCTTCTGTTCGTAAGAGTATATTATGGAACGAATATTCGTATGTTGGAGTAAATCATGCAAAGCTTGCTCGAGTAAAAATAAATGAAGTTTAATTCTCGACTACTATCCGAGGTACACATTTTCATACAATGGAGAATTAATATCGAAATAGATTATTAATACAACCGATTGTGTATAAATAAGCAACAGAAAGTGGCCAATTCGATAATATTGATTTTCGATTTTAATGCGTGTTAGATGTTAAATTTAAAATTAATTTTCGTAAAATTCAAATACAACACAACATACGTTATCAAGTTTATTGAATAACACGTAACGTCAAAATGAATGCATCGACGTTAAAGCTCTTGTAATTACTTTTATTGTGTTTGCAACGATGCAAAAAGTCGTATTTATTATGTTCTTTGGAATTTGCTCGAAAGTTAAATAATATTATATTATATAATATTATTCTGCGGTAACCAAAGCTACGCTATTATATGTTAATTAACTTTGTTTTTAAAACGAACACTCGATTTACCATCGTGAATGATAATTGATCTAAAGAAAACTTTTGTTGGAATAGTATTACATACTCGCGACTAGACAAATAAAACTGCTTTTACTGAATTATTACTCCATATAACTATTGTTTTATTGAGTTCGAAACAGTTGCTTTATACCATTAAAAGGAGCCATGAGATACAAGTAAAGTACAGGTATGTCAGCCTACTGTATTACATTACTGTGGGATAATATAGCGAGCTAATTTATTACTTTATCCCACCTGCATCACACCAGTACGGTTTAAGACACTCTGATCCGCTTCGCGTTTGTGAAAGCGGATAATGTAAATATTATTTTTGAAACTGCTGCGAAATACGCGAAACGAACGTAATTAATTAGCAACAATTAAAACAATATAACACGTACGTTTAATAACGAAACGTTCAATTACTCATTTTTGTTTCTTCTCCGAATCAAACTCGCGCGCCCGACGTTTCAATTTTCTCATTCATCATTCGGTCTACCGATTCCAATTCGTACGCCAATTTGTTAAAATTACGCGCGCCCAACATTTTTAAATGACCGCGCCAACTATGCTGCAATGAACTGTAATTGTTAACCATTATAGCGTACGAAGCGAAATGCACTTTTTATTAACATCGCATTCATAAACAATTTTACCTTTATCTCTAATAAAAAGTTATTCCGAATGTTATCGGCGTTATATAACAACGCACTCACACCTAACTCTAGCGCTAGTTATCAGTCTCAACTTCTGCGAGCACGAAATGACCGATCCAAAAGTCTACTGGTTGTTCATTCTGCCGATAGTACATCAAACACTCGTAAGCCAATTTCATTTGTCCAAACCAACCAAAATCGAACCGTTTCGCGTGCTTTTTGGTTACGCTTTTGTTTCTGTATTCCGTTTAACAACAAGCTTTTGTAACTTATTCCGATCCCATGTATAGGCAATAGATTATCGGGCAGTTCTGTTAAATGAGACCATAACTCATTACGAAAATGAATATTTATTGTTTAACGTGAGGCAAACGAGTGACGAAATGCACCCTTATGTGTTTATAAATCAGCCCATCACGGAGGCCGACGATTTACAGGTAATAAAGTTGTAAGCACCTTCGCGGACTATACTTATCGATGGTATTTGCGTTTCACTTTCATGACGCGTTTGTCCAGCTATTGATGGAAGCCTGGCGGAGCGATGGTCTGCAATTTCCATTTCCCGACATCCCAATTAGACTTTGTTACCTATTGGAGAACGAGCTCGTCGATTCGGACAATATTATGACCAAGCTTTCGGTTTTGCGGATCTTCAATCTGCACCGCAGACACTGTCCCATCGGTAATGTGAGTATATTATTATGGTTAATCAAATTAACACCATTAACGATATATATTGTTGCACTATATTTGCGTATAATGAAATAACTGATCCAATAGATTATATATGACTACAACATTTAGTGAAAATTTACTGAAATAATTTATTAATTCATAGTTATTAAAAATTAATACATTAATAATAATTTATTAAATTTATTAAAATTGATAAAACTTTAGAAACATTGACAAATTTGCAATCAAATGTATTAAATCAGGTTTAGTAATATAATGAAATAAAATTTAAATTCAACGCATTCGAATAAAAAAGTTATTATTGTTATTTGAAATTATTTTATCGCGGTAATTTTTGTCTAATGACGATTGTCTGAAGAAAAACTTGACATTAGATTGACGCTGTGATGTTTAACCGCGCAATATCGGTTATAATATTTTCATATTAGTTTTTATAACGTTGGCTAACGGAACCGAGCATGTAAAACTCTGACATTCCCGGAGCTCTTTTATGTTGGACGTAATGCATTAATCGCAACTAAAAGTGTATTATTTTTATTTAAAATATTTGCTCCCATTGACAATCACTTTAATAATCGATACAATTTTTATTTAATACGTTGGAACGAAATGTATCATCGAAAAATTAAGTAGTACTTAATTGGAACTCGTGCAAATCTCTTGCTTTTATAGTACGCTACTGAGAAATAAGTTACCGATATAATTGCTTCGAGCATGCAATAAGAATTAAGTGAAAAGGTTCATGTTCTTAATTACATACAATATTTTAAATTTATAATAATACCCGAATCTTGTCCATAATCATTAATAAATTGTCGACTAATTATCGTATATTATGATATCTAAACGCTTTATTAATAAACATAACTAAAAAGTTCTAACCAATAATTATTAGATACTATTTACGCGAAATACCCATTAAAAATATACTCATTCACTAATAATAAATAAACGTATAATTTTAAATAATAACAATGATATGATTTGTTGAATTAAACTACAGATATATAGTAATGAAAACTATATTTTTTTCAGAAATTAATTAATTAATTTTAGTAAAAATAAATTCTAGACAATGTATTAAATTCTCAAAAATTAAATTTTGTAATATACGTTGTATAATGAATACTGTAGTATGAAAAATACCTGAAAAAGGTATTGAAATATAAACAAGGTTGAGAGAAATTATTTTATATATTTGTTTGATTTTACGGAAAATTTTAATAAAAATATTTCACTAAGGATGATTTAATGTAACGCAATTTCATTACAAAATCAATAGAAATGAGATAAATTTAATATTTTTAACAATAATAAAGTAAAATGATAATACTGCTGATACTATAGACATAATATATTGACTGTTAATAATTATGGTAATGAAAAAGGTTTATTTTGTTTACTATATTCCAATGATTTACCTTATTTATAATTAAACAATTTTAACCAAACTTTAATCTATTTAAATAATTAAGAATACTATATGTAACTTTATTGCGATTATAGGCTCAATTTAGGGTAGCTGCATACACTCCACCACAACACTTCAATTTAGAAAAGGACCTCGGCTGCGATGTCTACCACTTCCGGGCCACTTTATTAAAATGTGACTTTGTAAATTTATACTTAGAACGATGCGTGGTTCTAATCAAAGCAGATATGAAAATTTTGATAATGGCTGATTATTGCTGTAATCAAATAGAAGAACCAACAGAAGCAAAGAACCAAGAATTTGAAGAAGTTACAACGATAAAAATAAAGGAAAGACTTGAAATACACGTTGAAATTTAATCAATTTAAATAAGAATTAGTCTAAATGATGTTTAAACGGCAAATTTAACTACACAGAAGAATCATATAAAATTTAAACATTAACTTCTGAACTAACTCTATGTGTCATGGTATTCTGCTTGTTAAATATTTTACATTAATATAAAATGACTTAAAACTAAACACCAAAAACTTCTATCTGTTAGGTTAATACTCCATTGAATTATTTATTTGTAACAATTACGCATTATACAATTATCTTGTGGTTATATTTTTAATTATATTCTGAATTAAAAAATATTTGCTCTTACAAAATATCGTGAAAACTATTTATGATTAAATTTTTGTGACACAAAAACTACTTGACTTATCAAATTTTCGTTTCGTTCACAAACTCTACTAAATTCTGAAAAATAATGTCTTGTCCTCGCCATATCTTGAAATATATACTTTTTTCTCCGTGTCATATTTTTGCTCAGTCACATTGCTTATATTATTAAAACTGATTATTTTGAGTTCTTAACTCCGGTACTAATTAATCAAAAAATCGAACTAACGAAAAAGGTAAACAAAGCAACGATATTGACATAATTTGGCAAATGGTTAAACGTGCTTAACTGTCCGACATAATGATCGTAGTGATATGATAATGTGACGTCTCATAAGTATCACGTGACGGTAATTTGACTGATCCCATGACGAGCTCACGTCGTAACACAAACCAATGTATAATTTTGCGCTTAAAGTACAACAGATGCAAAGAGAAAGAAAAGAAGGATGATTAAGGGGAAAAATTTAGGAGGGAGGTAAAGCAAATTTCGAGTCCAACTCATTGTGCTTGCGCGGCGGTTAATGAATCCTAATGAAAATCAGCGCGGTGCTGTAGCGCGCACTTTTTCGCGAGGGTGCGACAAAGCGATTCATTAGCCGGACAAACGCGGAAGTCGCACGTGCCGTGTTCGCCGATCTACGTATAAAAAATCAACAGGATGTTGCGAGGATTTCTTCAAGTGTCGTCGAAAAAAGAAAAAGAAAAGGCGATTTTTTCACAGAATCGAGTTTTCGGTTTAGTTAACCGAACAAAACTGGAATACGCGGCGTCCCTTTTGCGCGCTATTCAACTATTAATTGTTTAATTAGTCGAATGTTTGCGGCGATAATTAAAGCTGTAAACTGCTTTTCAATTGCATCATTAAAATTCGAATAATAATAGGACGCGATTTTAGACCCGACGCAATCAGTTGGACGTTAATTAATTTATCGTAAGTAAATAGTACTTTATGCGGCATTTTTGCATTCGTACGTCAACAATTAGTTTGGATACCGAAACTGGTTGCATAAGAGACAAACGAAACCATAAAAAGCGGGTTCGCCAAAATCAAGCCGATGCTATCTCTGCTTTTGTTGTAATTGAGTAACACGTACGTTCGCGTCGGAAAACGTACAGGATAAAAACTATAATATTCCCATGTAATCATCTCAAGACGCCGGATTGCAAAAATAATTATTAAAAAAAAAACTAGCCTATGCGAATTATATTCTCTTTCACTAGACAATATAATGTTAAAATGCACGCACAATATTTCTAAACTTCGGCTAAAAAAGTTGAATTTGCTTTCGTTCTTTTTACTCACTTCGAAACGTGTGCTTACAACTTGTAACGTGTCAATTATAAGCATGACACGATCTATCAATCTGTTACGCAATTATTTTCCTCTACGACACATTTGCTTTAACTTTTAAATAATGTGTTTCAAAAAATGTATTTCACTTTTTGCATGAAAACAAAGGTTGGTTTATACAGGTATGCACGGTATATTCATCTTATAGCATAGTGTGTTGAAGAATAATATGCCATAAATTGAAAGATTACTCTGCACGTAAAACACTTCTTTAAAACAAACAGTATTTATTCGATTTTTATAATCAAAAAATGAAACCGTTTAAATTGGATATCAGGCACGTATAAGCAAACCTAAGGATAAATTAGCAAAAATAAATTACCATACGTTACATAATACCGTATTGTTTCGGTTAAAATATAAAATTGCTCGCATTGCAACACGGTTTTCTCGATATAAATACAAAAGATTGAGATAATTCATTTTATTTCATTAAACGTAGTATCACAATCGTTGCATTATATTTAAATATACAGTTATATAATACAATTTTGAAGCATTTGAAGCTTAAACAAAAATCGAGCCTACGTACATTTCGATACTTCCAGTCACAAGTTATAAATTCTTCAGAACAGTGTGTTGGTGTCAAAATATCGTAGCAACTGATTTATAGAAGATGGTACAACATTTTTAGTGGCCTAGAATTATGAATTGCACACTGTCATCGATACGTGATACATGTTCTAAAATATTACTGATTGTGTGTCAAAGAACAATAAATAGTGCCACCCTGTGGCTACAGTGGGAATTACGTATTAACAATTTAATACCTGGACATAATGCATAGACACAGTGCCTAGCAAAGTTTAACTGACAATGAAAATTATATCGCGGAGTGATGATTAAGTATCAGACTTCTTGGTTTACAGTAACGATGTGATATTCCCTTTAATTTCCAACGAATCGATTGACACGATGATTCCTAACGAATGCAAGGAACGTCGTCTGAAATGAAATTTTCGCGGAAACACGGATGACGCGTTTCCAATCTCTTAATACATATTAGAACCATTTATACAGGGAACGCCTTTCTAACAATCATCTCGAAATTGTACAAATTAAAGCAATCAAACTGGCGCGCTGTAAAGTTGATTTAAATAAATTCGAGACAAAAATATACACATAATGGCAAGTTTCTCTTCGACTTAAATGTAACTTAAAAATTCAAACGCAACATATGCTGTTGCGTGGCGTGAAATTTACCGTGTTCCTCATTTGATTTATTGCAACTTATGAACTAATCATGTGTTGTGCTTGAATGCGCATTAATTTGCAGAGAACGATCAAGAAACGCACGTTTTAACAAAGAATAAATTAAATTGACGATAACAAGTGAAACTTTTAGAATTGAACGTTCCTCTCGATGAAAGTTTTGCATCATTCCGCGAGTTAATTCTTTGAAGTTTGAAGAACCTCGCGAGTTAATTCTTTGTTGCACGAGGAGCAGCGAGTTTATAATATTTTATAATTGCTTGCATTAGCCGCAACTATACTTGTGCAATAAGAAATTTGCACCAAAAAGAGGTCTTAACGGAAACTGCAATTTTTTAGACGCATTAAGTGATCGGTCAGTCGTGTCTCGATGGATAGACTTAACTTTTAACCTTACTTCCGGCTAAGTGCACAATTTCTTTAACTTCGAAATACGGTTTACAGTTAATTCGATGCTTTTTTTTCTCCCCGAAATAATTGATCTTCGGTTTATAAAGAGATAAAGAGAGGCATGGTTTCAATAATTGATTTATTAATTTTTATAATCACGCGCGTTGGATTAGAATTAAATTGAGATTAGAATGTACTTAAACGTGCAATTTTCTCAGTCGTTGGCAGCAATCAGTATTCAGTTCTTGAAATAAAAATGCAAGCGAATGCTACACTGTAATATTACGAATGTTGCCAACCATGTAACACTGCACAACAGGTCAAAAATACATTCGTACATCACAGTTCCGTTAACACAAGTCCACAACCCTCCAATCAAACATCGTTACAATCATACATACGCGATGAGAAACTTTGCACGGAAATTCGTGAAAATGGTATTCTTTAATACCTTTAACGTTCAATTCTTCTATAAACATCCATGCGAAATTTTTGTACGTTTATTCTTATTGGTTATTATTTTTATTACTGTCATTATCATTATCATTGTAACAGAAATATTTGTGCAAATAATTTGCTTTGGTGATTTTCAAATTTAATTCAATTCAGGGTAATGAATAAAATATGAAGTTTTATTTGTTTAAAGCTCATCGGAGTGAAAAAAAATTTCCGTTTTTCCTCGACTTTGTGCATATTTCACTGAAATCTTATAAACTTGCGATTGGGTGTCTCAAAGCGTAACGTTTGGAGAATGAACCGTATGACTTTATTGTATAAACAAACGTGGAAAAAAATGGATTAATGTTTAGATTACATTTAAAATTGAAACTTCTGCGTGTTTGACATAATTAACGTAATGTCTCTTAAATGTTTCTGTAATTATAGTGACAAAAAATGTTACAATTGTCACGCTAGTATTTTGCGGTGAGAGATAACAATCTGCAGTTTGTGATAATAGCAGTCTTTTTTGCTCACTTCCCTAGGCTTTAGAAATATCTGTCATTTCAAAAATGTTTTACGCAAAAATTCAATTCATAAAATG
>JABFQC010004189.1:0-12987 GCA_022817085.1 Psilanteris sp. ZL-2020
GAAGATGTTATAATATACCTATGCTAGAAATATTTCGATTATAAATAAGTTGGCTTTAAATAATTTGAAACAATTACCTCCAATAGTAACTTCTTTATTAACTAATTAAAAATATAATTATATAATTAATTTGTAAAATAATGATTTCAAAATTTAATTTTTGGATTGCTATTATATAATAAAATATTTTATATTCATTTTTCTGACATTTCTCTTTTACACTTTACATTATATTTGGCAAGGTAATATAAAATAAATATTTTTATTTAATTGTAACATTATTTTTACTTACGTGTAGTTGATGCAAAACCGTTTCCAGCGGTTCTTCTACGCATTGTAATCAGTGCTCCAAGGATAGTTAAAAATGTACTTTATAATCTTTATAATCTGTGTCGTCTGCTGTAAATTCGGCAAATTCACATGAACGCACGACAATATTTACCATAATAACGAAAGCATTACTGACAATAATGCCTTGAATTTTGCGCGACCGGTGCTTTCAGAATGAAATTCGACTTTGTTCCCTAAAATTGATTATCGTTATTTGTCAATATTTCTCAATAAATGCAAGAACAATGAGTTTTTAAAGTTTAAAATTCTAATCATTCTAATCTAAATAGGTATTTATATTTATATTAAACGGTTTTATAAATTTTTTAAATAACCATAAGTTGTCATATCAAATATGTATCAATTTATATGTGGGTATTTTTTTTATTTTTACGACAATGTTGAATATAATATGCCAGAAATATGTATCGTTTAATCTCATAACATTTTAAGAAAATATTCTAAAAATGTTCCTAGACCTGGACATTAAGATATTCCTAAAATGTGCTGAAAATATTTTATAACATTTTAAAATATTATCAGAACATTTCGAATATACCAGAATTATATTCTGAAAATATTTTTGGCGTTTTTTGTGTTATTGTGGTTGTAATAAAAAATCATTTACTGCAATAAAAAATGTTGCTTTGTATGCAACATAATTTAAATATTTTGCAGTATTGTATGTGAATTATACGACATTTCGTTTTCTTGTTTTTCTCGAAAGATAATACCAGAAAGGCAAGGAAAGCAAATACAATTATAATATATAACATTGTCAAGTGGTAAGGTTTGAATAAACGGCTACTGCGCATGCCGCAAACAAAATGTGCACCGTTTATCGGTATGGGATTCAATTCGATTAATTATGACGTGAAAATTGGCTCTGGAAAAATTCGTTATATTCCAAAAAATCCAATTTAATTTCTTGACTATACATTTCTTTTATACAAAAAAAGAAAACACCCAAACTTTCAACTGGATTCGAACTCGTGAGCTTTAGCGTACGAGTCCAAGTCCGTAACTGCATGGCCAGTGCGGCTACGTGAACAGTGAATGCGTTATCAAAATGACTATCAGAGATCCACTTGTCATACGAAATAGGGGCATGTGTTGAAAGCTGCTGTCAACCATTTGACAGAAGCTGCCAAAATATGCAAAATTAGAGACACTGAAATCCAGTTAAAAATTATTTAATATTCGCTTTTCAAATGTCGCACGATCGATGAATAGAATAGTATTATTACAAACATTAATCACTTATACGAGGATCGGCTTAACACATATACCCATAATGTATATAATGGCATATAAAGAGTGCGACAGAGTTGTGTGTGATATTTAGTGGTGCATGGAATTTGGTGATGTGGATCTATGATCTATCGCGGGTGAACCGGTAGACCGTGTATCACTCGGATGTTATTTATATTAGCCCGATTTGGGCTCACAGGACCGCGATAACTGAAGTATTTCGGGCCGGCAGTTCACGTTGACGGTTGCGCGCTAACGATTTGCATGTACGCAAACGCGCTCACGGCACTCGGACGGACATAAAGAATTTAAATAAAAAAAACTTACGACCGCGGCGGGGGCGCAATAAAAAAAGAGCCCATGGGCTTCTTTAACAAAAAAAAAAACAAAAAGGTGGTTTTTTTGCCACCTTGGAAACGAGTTGTGTTCTCCCGTTAACAATTTTCCCTTTATATTTATGTTTATTTATGTACGTATTTATGATTCACATTATAACTTTTCAATCATAAACAAATTATTATGTTTATGTATATTAAATATATATTTTTGTTTATTTATATTAAATTAATAAGTATTAAGATTTTAGTGGTATTTGTTTTTTAAATACTGATTTTCATATTAATAATTTATCTTGGCTCATTGATAACTACTTGATTTTACATCTTTTGTAGGCATATTTTATAAAAAAGGTTCTTTTTGGGGGATAACGAGTGTCACACTCACCTTGGCTCGTCAATATTTTTCCTTTTTAAGGTAATTTTTTTTATTTCGTACGTGTTTAGATTTTCTTAGTTTTATTACGTATTACAACATTTTCGGTTTAATTTTCAAATGATTAAAATTAAATTAATTACTTTATATAAATTTATGTTATCAAATATTTGTTTATAAATGTATATATATATGATTGTTTACATGATATTAATATATTAATAATAATATGTAAAATTTACTAATTTATTATTAAATGTTTTAGATATTAGTAGATTTCTAACTCTTTTTCTATTAGTGAACATTATTACTGGTCGCTCATATACATTATTTTTTTATATAATTTGCAATAATTATTTTATAAGTAATCAGAATTTAATAAAAATGTTTTAATATGGATTAAATATAATATAATATATAATATATACCATAAGAAACAATTTCGTAAATGTAAACTCAATATATATTAAATTATTTGTATATATTTGTACCATTGTTGATACAGTACATACATTCAGTGTTTATTCATATGATTATGGACGTTTATCTACAACATTTTAAAACATTGTTTCATTAATATCTCTCAAAACCTTATTCTGGAATTAATATTTCAAATAAAGCAAAAATATTACTTCTTGATTATTATACGTAGATTATATTGTTACACTTTTATTGTTTACCGTTGTTACTGCCGGCCCAGTGCGCAAGCATGTTTCTCCGTTTCAATTTGCTATACCTCAAAAAGTTATCAATAAATTAATCTGAAATTTTCCAGAAAATTTCTTCATATATTATTGAACAAGTTTGTCACTTGAATTTTTTCAAAAAACGTCTTTCGTCACACACTTTTTTAATTCCAAGTTAAAAATGTGTAACGATTTATTCAGATTAAATTATTAATAACAAGTTAAATTTGATGTGTCATGCAGTTGGTGTCTTACATAAGACACATGTATCAGAGTTGTTTTAGCTGAGAGCATACTACAATACAGGAACTTAAGCAGCATTTGCGGTGATCAATAATTGAATGGGTGACCATTATTTTAAAAATGTTTTTAAATAATAATTATTTTTTTAGAAATGATTTCTAGACACATGAAAACCGCATCCGCCGCGTTACCGATATATTTTTTTTATATATAAACTATGTAATCCATAATCGAAATAAAAATATTACAATTTGATTGCAGTTAAACCGTTTTATTCGCTGCACAATTGGTCAAATTCAAATTGTCCGAGTTAATAAATGTATCAGAGGACAATCGAAGTGATATATGTAATTATATCACATAAGGATTAATTATTATAATTTGTTTATACATTTGAAAAAAACTGACGTACACTGAGAAAAATCCTCGTAAAATTACACCGATAGTCGCTGGCAACAAATAACCAACGTTTAGTAGTGCAAAATTACACTCAAAAAGTAATTTTACCTATTCGTATGAACGTGAGACATAACCCAACACGCCATCTTTTTACAGCAGAGGAAGTGTAATATTACTTATATTTTTAACATATTACACAAGTGGTGTAATTTTAAAGTGTTTTCGTAAAATACATACAATGATAGTGTAAATATTTTTGTACACTATTAATAATGTAATATTCAGTAGATATATGGTGTAAAACTTAAGTAAATTTACACAGATTTTTTTCAGTGTACAAAAGCCATTCACGGCGAAAAATGTAATTGAAATATTACTATAAAATAAATGAAACTGGCCTTTGACGAAACAAACTTCAAATTTGTCATATAAATTATAGTAAAAATGTAGCATAAATAAGTAAGAAAATATTATGATTATGCTACATTTTAGAATTGATATACGTAATTACTATTATCGTAAAATAAATATGTATTAATTAAGACACATGTGTATTAAATTAAGAAAATCGAAGTATGTGTTTAAAATGCTTGTGTTTTGAAGTAAAATACGTGGTGTCTATAATTAAGATGCACCCGTTATAAAATAAGAAATGTAAATTTTAAATTAAAACTCTGATATCTTGAATTAAGATTCTTAATGTTTCAATATTATTTTGTTAAAGTGTCATTTAATGACCTTGTTTTAAATTAATACTATTTATGAATTATATATACACGCAGAAAAATACATAGAAAAAAATACTAAACAAATACAAAACTACAGAAGACAATTTTGTATACATTTTAAACAAAAATTTAAACTTATTAACATAATGAAATAATAAATTCCATTAAATAATATGAAAATTTTGTATATATAAATAGTAAAACAAACATTCTAGTTTCTACAATGATTTTATAACATTGTACTTTTAGCAGTAGAAATTTTTACAAAAAAAATATATAATATTCATGTAATATTTTCTAAACTAAATTTTTTTGGAAAAAGTAATTAAACTACTGAAATAATAGAAGACTACAATGGAATCGTCGCGCTATTTCTTTTAGTTATTATTTTTTCCACAAGATGTACATCGTTTTCTCACAAGTGCTGGAAAACTTCGGTGTTTAGTATATAAGACGTGTCTGATATTTAGTATTTTAAATTTTACTGCATGTATTTCATCGTTGCGTTGTTATATAGCGTTGGGTTATAAAATGTTTATAATATTGTTAGGCGTGCGTGTGCGTGTGCTTGCGTGTGCTTGCGTGTACGTATGTATGTGTTTTGTTATAATATATATATATATATATATATATATCCTTAATAAATAGATTAAATTGTTTAATCTAAAAGAAATTAATGAGATAAGTGTGTGTATATATATATGAATTGAATGATAAATGAAAAAGGACAAAGACATATATTCTCTCTTATAAATAAAATCCTAATCTAATTTCCATTTATTTTTTATGTAAATTTTGTTACGTAAAATTTACCAAGGTCGTACGAAAAAATTACTAATATTTTATGTAGAAATAGATAAAATGTTTCTGACGGATTAATTCTAATAAATTTAGTAAAAATTTCTGAAAATTTAAGAAATTCGTACAAACAGTATCTGCTTTACAAAATATAAAAAATTAATGAAAAATTTAAATTTTAATCTGTAAATTGTGTTAGTAAATATTTACAAATATTATAGAATACAATTTTTCCCCAAAAAAGTAAAAAATACGTATTTCATCTTCCGGGGTAGCATTCCTTTTAATTTTAGGAGAATGTAATCATATTTATATTTCTTTTACCTAATTTTTTCTTCCCGTGTATACATTTACTTACAACAGGTAAATTGTGTATCTATGAATTAAACTAGTAGGCCAAAATGTTATTATATCCCAACAAATATATATTTAAATCAGTTGAGGTAAAGCAGAAAACAGTTTAGTATACGGCGATGTATATTTCGTCATACTTCGGAAAATAAAATATGTTCTAAATGAATGATTTTGATAAAATTCAACACAGCGAATCTTTGATGATCTTGAATTTATTAGGAGTAGAATTCAGATTTAATATCTATTATTTATCCAATTATTTATCAAATTAAAGTTCTATAAATACTACCATGTAGAGCTTGAAATTGCATATTTTATTTGTTAAAGAAATAATTTTTTTAGTTTAAATTTAAATTAAATTTAGTTTAATTATTATTAAAATAAAAAATTTTGTTTTTCTAAACCTATTTCAATCATAGATACTAATAATGTTACTCAAAACATAAAAAAATAAATTTTAATATTCAATATTTAATTAATAATGAGTACGAGTTCATACATATGTTTCGTTAATTCAACACACACATATCTAATTTAATTATAAATCAATTTTCTCTACCTCTGCAGTAATTGATATATCCATGTTGACATCTTCAATATTATAATAATTGTCTGCTATAGTGTCAGCTATATCTTCACAATGACTCTGTTCTTCATATCGCACCATTTAATTTTATTTTATAACACAATATCACAAATTTTATGTATTTATTATTAATTTTTTAAATCTGTTTATCTTCGTTGTCACACAAAGTTATTATTCTAAAGTGTAGATTATTCTAAAAGGATATTGAATATTAAAAAATATTATTTAATTAAACACACATATATATATATATGGTTAATTAATTTCAAAATAAATTCTATTCTATCAGTCTCAACTTTTAAATTAATATTGTCATGTTCTGCAAATAATATGACAGTTTCGTTAATGTCAGTTATAACCTTGTGTCATAACGAAGATTTAAAAAAATAATAATAAATAAATCAAATTTGTGAGATAGTGATATAAAATAAAAAAAAATGGTGCGATACATAGAACAGTGTCATTGTCAAGATATAGCTGACACTATAGCAGAAAATTATTATAATATAGAAGATATTAATAATGTCAAAATGGATATATCAATTACTGCCAAGGTAGAGAAAATTGATTTATAATTAAATTAGATATTAAATACCTAAGCAAGTATATGTAATAGGTATCGTTTGTCAATTTTGTTTAACTATTACTTTAAACGGCCCAACGAAAAACATCTAAAATTCTCGCGTTTTCGTTGCATTTTGTTTTCTTGAATTTCTTGAAAAGATTATGATAAATTGTGCTCAAACCATGTATATCTGTTCTTTAATCATAGAATTATTGTTTTTTATTTTGTTTATTATTTCAATACTAAGTCGTTTTTAAAATTTTGCTTCTTTCATAATCTAGAATATGATATTCTTCTATTTTATGTTTTCTAAGCAATGTGTAACTTTTTGGATTAAGTTTAATTTTATATTTGTGTTCATAAGTTCTTGTTTTAAAATAACGCTTTGTTTGTTCAATGTAAATTGTATCACAATCTTTACAAGGAATACAGTATACTATGTTGGAATTATTTTCAATTTTATCTTTATCTTTCATGTTATTAAAAAATTTTATTATTATTATAATAGACTATTTTTATATTGTGTTTCTCTAACGACTCAAATTTTTTAGAAGTGTTTATGTATATATGGCATTGTAAAATAATTATGATCTTTAGTTGTCGGATTATTATTATTATTGTTGTTCTTAATTCTAGTGTGAATATGTTTTTTAATAAAGTCGATCGGATAGTTGTTATTAATTAGAGTGTTAGGTACAATTTGAATAACATCGTATGTTGTATATTTATAATGGTGAGTTTTCTAAGCAGGTTAGGGAAGTTAAGCAGCGTTGGTGGTGATCGTTCCATGGATGGGTGACAGTTTTTCAACAAATATTTTCTGATGATAATTATTTTTTCATAAATAAGGTCCGTTGCATAAATGTGTGTGTGTGAATCAATGACAATCTGTCAAAGTAAATGACAGTATGCCGAGTGAATGAGAGTGAATGAGAGTAAATCGAGTACATGAGAATAAATGTGAGAAAAAATGTAAATACGAGTAAATCGAGTAAATGAGTATATTTTATAGTATGTGAGAGTATTTTTTTTGTTTTATTATGGTTAATCGACATTTTGATTTTGATATTGGGCCAAGATTAATAACCGACGGTTTGCCAACGGTTTTCTGTATTGTAAAAATTCTGTGCAAAATAATTTTTTTTTAATAAAAAACAAAAATACAAGTAATTTTTTTTTATTTCTTATGTTTCATATTACATATTAATGGTTATTATTATAACAAGGGTAACGACAGATTAAGGTTATTAAATTATTATTAAATTAAGATTAAGGGTAACGTGGCAGATGTCGACGATTCTGTCGACGATTAGCTCTATTGGACGCGTCCACGAAATTCCTTAGCATATGCGCCATGTCACGCATCGCTCGACATTGCTGGTTCCGACGATACCTTCCCGAGGACAGGCGTCGTCGTCTCTGAAATATAATAATATATATTTCATTAAAAAAAAAAATTATCTGTGATAATAATATATCAGCCGATTATAACAAAGTTATATATATAATTAATAATATCTTAAAATAAACCAATGGTTTATATTGAATTAATGTTTTTGCTGTTACAAATTCTTTAAATTATATTATTTTTCACCAAAATTTTCTATAGACAACTATTGTTTAAACGTGTTTTGTTTTGTACTTGTTTTAATCATAGATTTTAAAAAGAATAATGTTTAATTCACAAAAAAATACAAAATAAAGCAAATATATTTAATCGTTGACATAATTGAAATAAATTTACCGTCTGAAAAACTAAAAAAAATTATTCATTCGTTCAATAATGACATTTTTTTAAATTAAATTGAACTTAATTATTGATTTTACAATTACAATTGTCATAAAAAAAAAAATTTCAGACGGGAAATTTAGTAGAAATATGTCAAAGATTAAATACATTTGCTTTAATTTGTATTTTATTATGAATTAATTTAATATGAATTAAACACTGTTCTTTAAAAAAAAAATACATCTGAAATATGTATGAAAAGAAACATGTTTAAACAATAGTAGTTCATACCATTTTTATGAAAATTTTAATAAAAAAAATATATAAGTTTTTCAGACGATAAATTTATTAGAAATGTGTCAACGAGTAAATATATTTGCTTTAATTTGTATTTTATTATAAATTAAACATTATTCTTTTTAAAAACTGCAATTAAAATAAGTACACAACGAAACACGTTTAATATAAACAATAGTAGTCCATAGAAAATTTTTATCAAAGTAGTATAATATAAAGAATATGCATATTTTTGCTAGCAAAAACAAATTCAATTTAAAACATTAGTTATCGAATAATTGAATAACATTTTGGATCTCAAAAAAAAAGGCACGGCATCGACATCACCGGCGTTGGTATCGACGTTGGCGACGGTATCTGCGTCGGTGTCGGAATCGACGACAGTGTCGATGTTGTCGAAGATGTCGATGTCAATGTTGGCGTCAGCATCGGCGTTGTCATCGGCGTTGACATCGATGTAGGCATCTGTGTCGGCATCTGTGTCGGCATCGGAACCGGCATCGGAGGCAGCATCGGAGGCGGCATCGGAGCCGGCATCGGTGTCTGCATCAGTGTCGGCATCGGTGTCGGCATCAGTGTCGGCATCGGTGTCGGCATCGGTGTCGGCATCGGTGTCGGCGATGATGTCAATATCGATGACGGCATTGATGATAGCGTCGATCTATACGCATTGCCATAAGCAAATGGATAACCCGTAACTTGATTCGGTGGTATCCAACATGGTGTTGAATATGGCACCGATGTCCGAGGAGCTTTAAAAAATGATGTTTGTACATCTGAAAATGAACATTAACTGAAATATAATTAAAATAAATAAAATATTAGAATATTGTATTTATTGCACTTACTGCAGCTATCGTTGAAATGTTGTGGTAGGTTTTTTTCAGTTCCTGGTGGACAAAGCATGACTTCCTCCGGTTCCATCATGTTTAACATTAACTGTTTAAACATTCATCGGTTGCTATGACAACTTGCTATAACTTGCCGCGAAATTCGTTATTTCGACATGGCGGATATGTTAAGAAATATCGTGGACGCCTCCAATAGAGCAAATCGTCGACAAAATCGTCGACATCAGCCACGTTACCCTTAATCTTAATTTAATAATAATTTAATAACCTTAATCTGTCGTTACCCTTGTTATAATAATAACCATTAATATGTAATATGAAACATAAGAAATAAAAAAAAATTATTTGTATTTTTGTTTTTTATTAAAAATAAATTCTATTTTGCACAGAATTTTTACAATACAGAAAACCGTTGGCAAACCGTCGGTTATTAATCTTGGCCCAATATCAAAATCAAAATGTCGATGAACCATAATAAAACAAAAAAAATACTCTCACATACTATAAAATATACTCATTTACTCGTATTTATTCGATTTACTCGTATTTACATTTTTCTCACATTTATTCTCATGTACTCGGTTTACTCTCATTCACTCTCATTCACTCGGCATACTGTCATTTACTCTGACAGATTGTCATTGATTCACACACACACATTTATGCAACGGACCTTATTTATGAAAAAATAATTATCATCAGAAAATATTTGTTGAAAAACTGTCACCCATCCATGTAACGATCACCACCAACGCTGCTTAACCTCCTTAACCTGCTTAAAAAACTCACCATTATAAATATACAACATACGTTAATTGATAAATTGTTCTCAAACCATCTATATCTGTTCTCTTATTCATAGAATTATTGTTTTTTATTTTGTTTATTATTTCAATACTAAGTATTTTTTAAAATTTTGCTTTTTTCATAATCTAGAATATGATATTCTTCTATTTTATGTTTTCTAAGTGATGTGTAACTTTTTGGATTAAGTTTAATGTTATATTTGTGTTCATAAATTCTTGTTTTAAAATAACGCTTTGTTTGTCCAATGTAAATTTTATCACAATCTTTACAAGGAATACACTAAACATTGTTAGATTTATTTTCAATTTTATCTTTATCTATTTTTATATTGTGTTTCTCTAATAAGGACTCAAATTTTTTAGAAGTGTTATGTATATATGTTTATATATATATATTATAAACATTGTAAAATAATTGTGATCTTTAGTTGTTGGATTATCATTATTATTGTCGTTATTATTGTTCTTGCTAATTATTGTGTGAAATATTTTTTAATAAAGTCGGTCGGATAATTGTTATTAATTAGAGTGTTATTTACAATTTGAATAACATCCGCCATAAAATCATAACATTTTTAAGTATATGAAAAATATATTTTTTGAAACTATTGTTTATAACAAATCGCGGAATTATTTAAAATATTGAAGCAATCGAAATTCAGTACGCAGTTCGATGACACTTAAATATTTTAATACAATAAGACTTTGAAATTTGAAAATATAAAAAATCGACGTTTTAGTTATATTGTTAATAAGAAAATGTTTTATTGTATATAAAAATGTTTATAAACAATATCACGTTTGGTTAATAAATATATTAATGAAAATTGCATTTTTATATTTTCAAATTTCAAAGTCTTATTGGATTAAAATATTTAAATGTCATCGAACTGCGAACTGCATTTCGATTGCATTATTATTATCAATAATAATGCGATTTGTTATAAACAAAAGTTTCAAAATTGATTTTTCATATACTTAAAAATGTTATGATTTTATGGTGGATGTTATTCAAATTGTAACTAACACTCTAATTAATAACAATTATCCGATCAACTTTATTAAAAAACATATTCACACAAGAATTAGCAACAACAATAATAATGATAATCCGACAACTAAAGATCATAATTATTTTACAATGCCATATATACATAAACACTTCTAAAAATTTTCAGTCTTTGTTAGAGAAACACAATATAAAAATAGTCTATTATAATAATAATAAAATTAATAAATTTTTTAATAACATGAAAGATAAAGATAAAATTGAAAATAAATCAAACATAGTATACTGTGTTCCTTGTAAAGATTGTGATACAATTTACATTGGACAAACAAAGCGTTATTTTAAAACAAGAACTTATGAACACAAATATAAAATTAAACTTAATCCAAAAAGTTAAACTTCGCTTAAAAAACATAAAATAGAAGAATATCATATTATAGATTATGAAAAAAGCAAAATTTTAATTACCCAAAAAAATTATAAAAAAAACTTATTAGTGAAATAATAAACAAAATAAGAAACAATAATTCTATGAATAAAAGAACAGATATAGATGGTTTGAGCACAATTTATCATAATCTTTTCAAGCAATTCAAGAAAAAACATTTTAGTTTCTCTACATATACATATAGGTTTCTACTTTAACCTCTTAACTCTAACACGTGTATTTTTGTTTATATATTTATTTTGCACAATTTTAAATTATACTTTCAATATTGTTTGGTCTTAGTTGACATTTGTACTTTGACTATTATAATTATTTATATATTTGACTACGACATGATTATAATTTTATCAAATTATTTATTTAATTTTATATGATTGTATTACTTATTACGATAACAATTAATGTGGTTATGTATTGTTCGACAAAGTTAATTATTAACTGCTTAATCTGTCCACAATTAAAGAGATGAATATTATTAATGAGATACACATGTTATATATTTATAGTGGTGAGTGTTTAGCGAAGAAAAATCTCTTGTTATAATAAAAAATAATTTGATATTTTGATATCTAATTGTTGTTATATCTATTGTTAAACAATAGCTTTGCAGAGGTCTGCAATTAGACAGATTAAACGTGTTTTTTTTTGCTACCAATGGTCATTTGTTATTGATCGCTATAATTGGATTGAAATTAGAGGATCATTATTTTGATCATTTTACCTACTTTGTTGTAATAACGGTAAATTACAACCCAAGTGGAAATTTTAAAATTGGGCAGTATTGTACCAGTACGGCGTGACATTCGTCGACCGTTGGCAGTTAACCTTGGCTCAATATTCGTAATGAAAAGCTAATTTACTTTGGGCCAGTACTGCAACCCAACATTCGATAAGCAATGTTGAGTCATTGTTGCATCAATACTGTTACCAACAGTAATTATCAATAATTATAATAATATAAATATAAATATATATATATATAATATAAATATAATAATAATAAAAATCAAATGTGCGTGAAGTTCGAAACGTTGAATTTCAACGAATGTTAAAAGTACATTTAATCAACGTTTCATGATGTTCAATTTTATTTTAAGAGCAATAATTGTTTATAAACTAATCTTTTCAATATTATTACAATTGAACAGTGTAACTTTTTCTTGTGCAAACATTATTTTTAATTATCTAAATACAAT